>SNQJ01S0151296.1:21621-44709 GCA_010110895.2 Picea sitchensis
GGTATAGGTTCTTAACATTGAGGTTGCTCTACTTCACATGATGTTTGTGAGCCTTTGGAAGGGATGATTTCCATCTGACCTTGAATTGTTGTCCTAAGTCCTTGATTTTCTCCTTCTGCAATATTCGAGACATAAAATAGTATGCAGAACAAAAATATTTTAGCAAGTAATGGCAAAACAACAATGAGATAACAAGAACAATATCATATTAATACCATAATAACACTAGAAAGAGCACCTTTATTAATGATATCAATGTTCACTTGCTTCTTTAAGGGGGAAACCTCCAGCAGAGTAGATCTCTATCACAATAATCTCTAAGACAAAACTTCTCATGCCCTCGACTCCTACTTATACTAAATCTATCTACCAAAAGGACAATCTAGGGGAAGATCTTCTATAAGCGGAAGCTTCTATTAGGTCTTCTTACATTTGGCTTATTCTTCCTTATTACTAGGAATTATTAATATTGACTTTTATTACATGGAAAATATATTATTCTACCTACTTTAGGGGTTAGGGAGGTTAGGTCCCTAACATGCCCTCCCCCTTAAAAAACAACATTTTCCTCAAGGCTTGAGATGAGGAAATTGTTGCAGAATGGTAGTTGGCTCCTAGGTGGCATCAGTTGGAGTTGTATTTTTCCACTATACTAACACTTCCTTGATGGTGCGCTGACGGAGATGACGCTCACACTGGTCCAAGACTGCTTGTAGCTACAACCATATGGAGCATTTTTCATCCAACTCGGGGAGGCTAGTTTGAGTTTGACACTTAGTTCCAATCACCTTCTTTAAGCAGGAGACATGAAAAATATGATGGATCTTAGAATGAATAGGCAATGCTAATTGATAAGCCACCTATCCCACATGCTTGAGAACTGTATAAGGACCATAAAATTTGGGCGCCAGTTTCTGACAATGTTCAGCCTTGAGTGAATTCTGCTTATAAGGTTGCAGTCAAAGAAACACCCAGTCTCCTTCAGCAAATTAATGTTTGGAGTGACCTTGATTTGATTGTTGCTTCATGTGATTATAAGCCATTACCAAATTCTCTTTGAGGGTATGGAGAATAGTCTCATGAACTATAAGACTTTGGTCAACCGCCTGGACCTTCGAGACACTGGGCATGTATGAGAGAACTGAAGGTGGATTTTGTCCATATATTGCTTCAAAAGGAGTCATGCGAGTAGTTGTATGGTAAGAAGTGTTGTACCACCATTCGGCTAGTGGTAACCATTGAGCCCACTGGTTTTGTCCTTCAGATGCAAAACACCTCAAATATGTTTCCAAACACTTGTTGACAACTTTAGTTTGACCATCAGTCTGGGGATGATAGGAGGTTCTAAGATGTAATTAGGTGCCCTTTAGCTTGAACAATTCTTGCCAAAAATTACTGGTGAAAGTGGGATCTCGATAAAAAACAATAGAATGAGGCATTCCATGAAGCTTCAAGACATGGTCCATGAAAAAATGATCCACAGTGGAGGCGGTAAATGGGTGTTGAAGAGAACAAAAATGAGCATACTTGGAAAGACGATCAACTACCACTATGATGACTAACTTATTTCCCGATTTAGGTAATCCATCAATGAAATTCATAGAGATATCCTTCCAAATATCAGGTGAAATCGACAATGGTTGTGGTGTGCCAGACACTTTGACTGTTTCTCCCTTGTTGTGTTGACAAACATCACATTCTTCCACAAAAGTGCGAACATCCTATTTCATATCATCCCAGAAAAAAGAACGTTTGACCCGATCATAGGTTTTGGTAAACCCTGAGTGCCCCACTTTGGGTGCATCTTGAAGCTCAGAAAGCATCGTAGATTTAAGTTGTGAATGATTACTTAAATACATACGACCTTTGTAGTGAAGCTCATCATTGTGCCAAGAGTACCCTAGGGAGACTGGAGAATTGGCTTGCAATTGTTGGATCATATGCAAAATTTTGGGATCTTGTAGCCATTCCCGACGAACAACTTGGAGCCAATCTGGTACAATGAAGGAGAGGGAAAAAAAGGGACCCTTCATCTTCATACTTTCTTGAAAGAGCGTCAGCAACCACATTGTCTTTTCCTTTCTTGTAAATGATCTCATAATCATATCCAAACAACTTAGTCACCCATTTTTTTGCGTTGGGGATGAAGGATGTTGCTCCAGAAAATACTTGAGGCTCTGATGATCTATCTTAATTTGGAAACGTTGCCCTAATAGATAAGGGTGCCAAAGGTCCACTACATGCAGAGTAACCAACATTTCCTTTTCATAGATTGATTGGCCCAAATGTTGCTTGGATAATTGTTTGCTAGTAAAGGCCAAAGACCAACCTTATTACGTAAGGACTGTGCCAATTCCTCTCCCAGAAGCATCACATTCTAGGACAAAGGTTTTTGTGAAGTCAGGAAGTGTCGGGACGAGAGTGGTGCACATAGTCCCCTTTAAGGCTTGAAAGTCTTGATCAACTGCATGATTCATGTGAAATTTTTTTTTTTAAGGAGAGCAGTGTGAGGGCCACAATCTTTCCATAATTATTAAAAAACTTGCGATAATATCCTGTTAAGTCTAGAAAACCACACAAGATTTTGAGAGTCTTGGGGTGAGGTCAATCCTGCATAGTATTCTTAGGATCCACCCAAACACCTGCCTTTCCAACAATATGACCCAAGTACTCGACTTTTGAGGATCCAAAAGAACATTTAGATTGTTTGAGGAAACATTGGTGTTGAGAGAGTAGATGAAGAATTCGATCCATGTGAGCAAGATGGGCTATCCAAGTTTTACTATAGATGAGAATATCATCAAAGAAAACTAAGACAAAATGATGGATAAAAGGATGAAATACATGATTCATGAGGCTTTGGAAAGTGGAGAGAGCATTACACAAGCCAAAGGGCATGACCAAGAACTCATAGCGGTCCTCGTGAGTTCAAAATGTAGTATTAGGGATGTCAACCTATTTCATACGTATCTGGTGATAGCCATAACGAAGATCTGGTGACACCCGCTATAAAGTCTTCCACTGTTCCAGATTGTTTTAACTTTGTCAAATGACCTAAATGGTTGGTGTCAATGTCAAAGAATTCATAAATCTCTATCAAAAATTGTGTCCAACCCACATACCCTTGGCAAACATTTTTTCTCCATTGCCACTGTTATCACTCCAGGAAACTCTCCTAGGTTGTAAGTCGGAGATGCCTGGTAACTAACTCTTTTTGGGAAATGTTTTCTCAATATTTGATATGGTTTTTTGGTCAAGATGAATACCTAAGTACTTGACTGTGTTTTCAAGACTGTCTAGAGATACAAAATCCCACAAGGCCTTCTAGCAATGTGGTCAGACAAGGTTTGATTAAATGGGGGAAAGAAAACAACTATTAACCCATATTATACTTCATACAAACAAGCACAATGGGTTTAATAACCAAGAAATAACTTATGATTATCAACTAAGACAATTAACCAGTGAGATGACAGTCACTGCAAATTGAATGAGCATCAACAAAGGACTTCCACTCATAAGATATAAAAGAACAGAGGAGAAAATATGACAACAGAACTGAAGGAAGCTTGCAATTTTTTATAAAATAAGAATAGGTCTTTTCATTACAGTGGCAACATCATAGCACTCAAAATCGAACCCTTTCTTTGTCTGAGTTCTTAGGCTTTATAGCCTTTACAAACAGTCTTCAGATCCTCAAAACATGGATCTGTTAATCTGAAAATAGTAAAACTTATCTAATCATAATGAGTCCTCAAGCCTTAGAAGGCTTCGACTCATTTATTCAAAACAAACTTGATTGACAAGTGTTATCTTCTAAAGAATAAAAAACAAAACAGGAATCTACTTTCTATGAACCAAAGAGAAAATATATCAACTGACTAATGAGTCATCAAAGGGATTCTTTATCCGAGCTTATCCTCCTGAAGATGATGTTGAATTTGTACATCTCCCATAGTAATTATCATGAGCCTTAGATAGTTTTCTGAACTCGAATTCTGCCCTCAAATCTGCATGAAACTAATTCTCTGACACCTGCACACTTGTTGCCTGTAATTCTGGAAAGTAGGGATACTCTGCCTTCTGTCAATATCATTTTGGTTATTTCCATGAAGATGGGTATGCTCTGTCCCAAGAATAGATAGTACTCCAGCTGGCACATAGACCTCAAGATTTTTGTCATAATTATGTCTATAATAAGACATCTGCATTGGGTCCAATGACAACCAATGATTTGATTTGGGTTGAAGATAATGGCAATGCTCTATAACAGAACTGTCCCCTGTCCTGCAGCCTCCAGGGCTAGCTGCTGATGTTGTTCACTACAAACTTCCCGAGGTACAAGATTACCATAGGGTTGCATTGTTGGATTGCCATCAAATAATCCCAGGTGCATCTGCACAGTGAAAAAGTTGAATAGAGCCGTGTTTATAAAGGCTTCCATCAATTTCCCAACCTTCACTGCTGCTTCTGCATGATCCCGAGGAAAGATCCACAATCGACATCCAATCCAGACTCCAAGATATCTGCTACTGCTCTTGCTGGAGTTGATGTCCAGTGCTGGGTGTTATAGAAATCCCTAATAGATTAGATCTGGCACTAGCAAGAATTTGTCTTGAGTAATCACTGGGACCACTATGTTTTCCATTTTCAACTCCAATTTCAGTTACTGTTCAATTGGCATTTCCAATGTTGCTTGCGTCCTCACAAGCTACAGATACATTGGAAAGAAGATTACTGAGCACATCTTCCACATCAGCTTCGAGAGAACCACTGGCCCACTTGGATGCTGAATCAATAGATGCTTTTCTGTCAACCTAGCAACTAAAGCATGTGTCTCCATGTGATGGACACCAACCATTGGCAAATTGTGTTTTCCAGCTACTGTTCTGGCCTTTCTCACACCAATACGTAAGCAGAGACTTAAACCAGGTCCAATCGTCTCAGCCACTGCGGAAAGATCAAACGGTGTCAAATTGGCATTCTGTAATGCTTCTTCAACCACTGCATCAATCACTCGTGCATGTGCTTCTTGTGCCATCTTGGGTGACACTCCTCCATATTGAACCAATAAATCTGCCACAATAGCTCTTGTATCATCACAGCTTGTTTCAATTCCGAGAATGACTAGCTGATTATTCAGAATAGTATTTACATCCTTCGACCATACCCTGCAGGGCTCAATTATACCCCTGTTGCTTCTGAGACTGGACAAGCACGGAGATATTTTTCTATTTAAAGAGGGTAAACTGCGGAAGCTTTTCACAGATGGATACCATGATCTGTAAAGAGTGTATTTGACTTGTAAAAAGGGATGAAATCCTCTGTTGAATTTGTTCAAGCTGTTCGCAAGTTGAAACTCAAGATCTTCTCCTTGCTCTCGATGCAACCATCTTTGATTTTCAGGAATATGAAAACCCAACCTAATATCCAGTCCATTCGATATAGAAGAGAAGGTTCCCTGGTGCTCCCGATTATCTTTGTTCTCCATTGTACATGTAATCCCCAAGGGAGCATCGAATTTCTGCTAAATGATGTGGAGGAAGCTCGTTAATGTCCTTGTAATGGTGGAACTCAGGATCATCGGCACACACAAAAATTATCTTATCATATTTTTCCCCTTTATCAATCATAAGCATCACACAAAATAATCTCCTGGCTTTAATAAGCGATTTAACTTTAGAAGAATCTTTCCACCGTCAATATGACATAGAACCCTGCATCGAGCATAATGCACAATATCAAAAACAGTACTGGGAAAAGGAAGCCTTTGAGTGCTCATCACAGCTGATATTACATGAATACCACATTCAAGAGCAAACTGCACTTGTGCTTCATATTCATCCTTAGGTGTAAGGGACGTGGTCAGGATCTATCTTTCAAACAGAAAATCTTCAAAACTGGTAACTCCATAACCGACCTCCAATACCACATGGCTCTGCTTTTCCCATTCAACATCTGGGATAGTCTCCTCAATAAACAAGCTGGTTCATCTAACTTGCAGCTTGGTCTTACAGGTGCCATATCATCCGGATTCGTGCCAAAAGGAATAAGTGCCAAACCCGTCGATTTCTGCTCTCAATGCCGAGCCAAACTTTTGTCATCATTAACTTGCTAATGTGTCGCTTAGAATCAAGGAATATGTATGTGATAGACAGATAGACTTTCTTTTCCACGGATCTAGGAATCGACGTGTTTGTTGAAAACAAACTCCACTACTTAATGATGACTAACAACCCAAGTATATAGAGGATTTTTAGGCAGCACTTTCTCTCCAACTGCAATGATGAATCAGGCTTGCTTGATATTGGAGCGTGCAAAAGCACGATTTTATTTTTTGCACATGGAAACATTTTCGGCAGCTAAAGTCATTCTGGCAAACCATATTAGCTGCCAAAACTGCCCTGTTTCGGCAGTTAAGTAAACTTCCACAGACTTAGTTAATTGCCGAAAGATGAGATTTTGAATTTTGAAGGCCATGACTCACAGAAATAAATTTTTTGACCCATTCTATCACCCAAAATGACGATGGTCATTTTGGGAGATAACAGCCACCATTGCCAATGTTCTTGATCTAGATGGAGAACACTGTACTTGAGTTTGGCCAACTCATATGTAATTTTGTACAAAGAGAAATAATGTTCCATTTGAGTTACCGAGCCAGTAGGATCTGAGCCATCAAGTTTTTTCACATCCACACGTGGAAGGTGCAGGTCATGCTGAAAGTGATGGGGCTGAAAAGTTTGGGAGTTGGAAGAAGTTTCACCTTCAGGGTGAAAAGGTGGGTCAAAGGAGGTAAGGTCGGAAGGGATATTCAACTTGGCGCAGATCATGCCAGTGAAGGATGCAAGTTGGGTAGAGAGGTCTTGTTTGATGGTTTTCATTTTGGCATCTATGGATGAATGCATATTTTTATTGATGGTTCCAATATTGGCACTGAGCTTCAACACTTCCTACTGGGTCTATGTGAAAGCAGAGGACAAGGAAGTGAAGTGGGCTTCCAAGTCTTGGCTACGGGTGTGGGACATGATGAAGGGGGGAAATGGAAAGGGATGGGTGGGAGCACACAAAAAAGGGGTTATGGGTGAAGGGTATCATGATGATCAGGGTGATGAGGGGAATCCAATGGGGTAAGGCCCAAAAAAGGGAGTCGGAAGGGATTCGGGTTCACGAGAAATTTATTTTTGCTTAAAAATGATAGGTATGACTGCAATCAGGGTGAAGAGAGGAATCCAATGGGATATGACTCAAATAATGGTGTCGACAGGATCCATAATTTTTTATTATTATTACTCTTGTGGGATTATACTCCGATCTGAGGAATACTGCAGTGTTAAAATGCCCAAATTCTTAACAGGAAGAAATGTGTAGTAATTTCACAACCAGAATGCAGGAGGCACAACTGTGCGCAAATAGATCTTGTCTATTATGTTTTAGTCCTGAGGGTTAGGGTATTTAGGGTTTATAAATACAAGGTTTTTCCATGTGCTATAGCTCTCTGATATACATGCGGGGTCTAACAATAGTACTTGACCCAATATCTCAGGGCACCAACTAAGGAGGCTAGATCGTGCCCTTATCCGTACTACCCAGGTACTAGAGAGTATCTTCCCAAGTATTTTTCTTGGTGGCACTATAGCAGTTAGGATATCAATTTATGTATGGAGGGCTTCAAGATATCTAGGTCGATCCGTATACAGGTGTTGTTTGATGCGCTACTACTCAAAGGGGTACCAACATGGGTTACAAGGGTGGCCAATAGATGTGCGCTTAAAAACCACTTGTATTTCTTGCGTGTATGACTCCCCGAACACGGGTTTATGCGTGTAACGACAGATCTCTGTAGCTTAAATATGTCTCTACCCTGAAAAAAAAATTACCCCACAAGCCTTGCCCTGGAAAGAGCTCTGATACCACTTGCAATATTCGAGATATAAAATAGTATGCAGAACAAAAATATTTTAGCAAGTAATGGCATAACAACAATGAGATAACCAGAACAATATTAGATTAATACCAAAATAACACCAAAAAGAGAACCTTTATTAATGATAACAATGTTCACTTGCCTCTTCGAGGGGGAAACCTCCAATAAAGTAGATCTCTATTACAATAATCTCCAAGACAAAACTTCTCATGCCCTCGACTCCTATTTATACTAAATCTATCTATCAAAAGAACAATCTAGAGGAAGATCTTCTAGAATCAGAAGATTCTATTAGGTCTTCTTACATCTGACTTATTCTTCCTTATTACTATGCTTTATTAATATTGACCTTTATTACACGGAAAACATATTATTCTACTTACTTGATGGGTTAGGTAGGTTAGGTCCCTAACACCTTCCAATAGGTAAATTTGTTGTGATTGTCGATGAACTCTCCTTAAAACAATTGTCATTTCTTTATCTCATCGTTCCTCCCTCACTTGCTTGGCATGCTTGAACTTTGATTGGAATTCATGAAGAAATGTGATTTCATGTTGTTGGTGCTCTAGTTTAATCTTCATATCTTCCAATTTGAAAGTGTTACAATCACATACTACTTGACCTTTGCGCCACATTCTGAAACGGTTATGAGCATGAGTTTGCAGATGTGGAAATCTTTGAAGAGGGGTGAGTCAAATAACACTAACGATCCCAAATCACCTAAAATCCATCAAATATTGCTTTGTGTATCTTCCAACCTTGGTGCCTTGTGCGTTATTCATCGCCACCTTTTGAAATGATGATAGTTCTTGTTGGTTCATATCCTCTAGTACATTCGAAATGACTTGCCTGATTAAATTCCTCATTATGACATTAGGTCGAGGACTAGTCCCACATACGAGGAGGCGCTTCAAAATTTTTGGTTTAAATCCCTGCATGAGACCATGAGGATTCATCTACTAGATGGAGTGTGAAGCTTATGGAGGTGACACAATGTGTGTACTTGATGTTGATGTTGATTCGTCGTGGCCAAATGTATGAGTTGAGATAATGGGGAGCGTCACATCACTCCTCTCATAAAATATTTTTTATTTTGTATAATCTCCTATGCTAATGTTTGAATAACATATTTGTTTATCCCATTTATCATATATATTGTTTCTTCTTTGCTAAATTGGGAATTTGTTACAAGGTCCCTTTCTTCCATATTTCTAAGGAAAATAGCTCATGGTCATTACTTCATTGTCCTTTAGGTCCCCTTGTTTCAATGATTTGGCTTCCTTGGCCAACTAGTCTGCCTCTTGGTTTTGTTGTTGTAGAATATGGAAATATTCCACATGACATAATTTTCTTTCGTCTAGTTTTATTATTTTATGTATCCCTTATAAGTTGTATTTGATCTTCTGATTGATGCATCTCAGACCTTTAATCATCAATTCTGAATCACCTATCACTAAGATACTCTGAGATTTATCTTCAGGTATTAGGTATTAGTGCCATGCCTTTGAATGCCGCCAAGACCTATGTTTGATTGTTTTCTTTATGGCATAGTCTCCATGAGTATTTATGTTCTTGTTGTCCTTCAGGATCAATTATAACCTCCCCGCCGATCCTAGCATTTGTTATGGATGAGTGCATAGTCTATTTTGTATTAGTAAATTTTAAATCTTTTAAGCTTTCTAAATATTAT
This sequence comes from Picea sitchensis, assembly GCA_010110895.2. Taxonomy (NCBI): domain Eukaryota; kingdom Viridiplantae; phylum Streptophyta; class Pinopsida; order Pinales; family Pinaceae; genus Picea; species Picea sitchensis. The sequence goes on from SNQJ01S0151296.1 coordinate 31,239, forward strand.
AATTTTGATGACTAAGTATTAATGTTAGAAAAATTTAATTATTTTAGGGTTTCCAAATATCATGGTTTTATAATAAGTGTAAAAAACATATTTTTTGACACACATTTGACTTGGAATATAAATATCGATCCAATTAATATTTTTTAATATAATTTAATTAAAATTTGTTTTAAATATAGTACTTTATTGATGTTTAAATATAACATTTAAAATAACTTTTTTAATATTCATTTAAATAATAATAATAAAAACAAATAAACAAATAGTATTCAAATTATAAAACAAATATAAGTGATGATGATGATTATTAATGTCCACTAAGATCAAATTGGTCTATCGGACCTTAAGAGGGTAAGTGATTACTTGTGATTTTTTAGAATTTTGTTTCTGTGCTCAAAAAGCATTAAGAGAAGCTTTCCAAGATCACCATACTTTTGTTGAGTTAAGATGTTAGGAAGGTTGGTAGTGTGATAAATAAAATTTAATTATTTTAGGGTTTCCAAATATCATGGTTTTATAATAAGTGTAAAAAACATATTTTTTGACACACATTTGACTTGGAATATAAATACCCATCCAATTCTTTTAATATTTTTAATATAATTTAATTAAAACTTGTTTTTAAATTAGTAATTTATTATTTTAAATATAACATTTAAAATAACTTTTTTAATATTCATTTAAATAATAATAATAAAACAAATAAACAAATAGTATTCAAATTATAAAACAAAATATAAGTGATGATGATAACACGTCCACTAAGATCAAATTATTCATCGGACTTTTTAAGAGGGAAGGATTACCAGTGATTTATAGAATTTTACTGGTAGTTCAAAAAAAAGACAAGAGTCAAGATCACCTGTTCATACTTGCTGAGTTAAGATGTTAGGGAAAGCAATGGTAGTGATAAAATATTTTGAAATGATGATCTTACATGGGTATATAGGTCGTGGACAATCTAAGAGAATGCAATGTGTTTTTCATTTTGAACCTTCTTAGTGTAGATGACACACTTTTCATCCCACATGCTTTTAGGAATTGACCAACGCCAAATTTCACTATAGAGCTCATGAGAATTTGCTCTTATCTTAGCAATGCTTCTTGTTTTCTTTACACTCAAGAAAAACATATAGATAATTTTGATATTCTAGATTAGGTATTAGATTTCATCTTTATAATACCCAATTTCTTTTCCTCTGAACTCTTTGGTATCATCACAAACATTTTCTCTTAAATTTTGGATTTGATGTTTTTAATAGCATCTTTTCCTCAAGAAAAATGGTTTCCATGATTCCCCAATATAGCTTTCAAGACCTGGCATCTTGTGCCATCCTTGTTTCTGAGCTCTATGTGGTATGACTCTGATTTTAAGAAATTTTAGGTAGCCTCTGTCTTCCATGTTGTTTGGAATCCTGTTCTTATACATTAGGTACTAGTCATAGCCATGTTCTCCTGCTGGGAGAGTCATTTCCATAAGAGGAGGATGGGGATAGGTACATTTCCTTTAATTCTGAGAGATTAGATAGAGTAAAATTCTTTTGTATTTGCTTCTATCCTTTCCAAGATTCATGAGAGATACTATATCCCCATAATTCACATCCATATAGTATAACATGTGTAACAAGAGTTTCTTCTTATCCCAACTCCAGCACCGGGCTGATTCTACAATTGTTTTCTTTGCCCATAGTAATCTTTCCATCCCCAATAATCCTTTTCTCAATGCAAGCAATTCCAATTGAGCTTGTGGTGAATAATAATTCAAAGATATTTTAAAGGAAGTCACTTCCTCCAAGGTTGTTGTTTCTATGCTAAAGGTATCATGTGATCTTAGAATGATTTAATAAATTCTGCCTTAGTCTTATGGGTATTGTAATAATCATACCTTATATTGGAGCAAAACTTTGGAGGATTCTTAGTTGGTTTCAAAATCACGGGGACTCCTTTCCAAAAGAAATATATCATCGGGTATGTAAGAAGAAGACATTTCTGATGACTATAAATAAAGTGAGTGTAGGGGTGACACAACCTGCTTTTTTTCAAGCATTATTCTAACTCGTCACAATGACCATGCTAAAGGGTAGGGGACAAGTGGGACAACCTTTTGTTTGACTAATTGTAATTAATTCTTTTGACTACCTGTTTTTAAACTTAGAATAACGTTCTCATACAACCTTATTACAAGAACTCCCTCATTGCAAGAACTCTCACAACTGAGAGACACTTTCTTTTTTCTTTTCCAACCTATTCCAAAGCTTTGTCCTAGGAAACTATGTCATGTCAAAAGCTTTTCTAAAAGTCAACAAAACAACAGGGCATTATTATTGGTTTTAGTATTTCATGGAACTTCTATAATAAAGATCCTAAAGTTAAGATGGTCCACACACAGTTGAAATGATAGCCCCCTAAACTGACACTGCTCTAGCTCTTTTTATCATGGACTTGAAACAAAGGTTAATTCTTTTTTCCTCCCAAAATAATTTCATGCTTTCATTAAAATCGCTAATCTTCATAATGGTCCTGAAGTAACAGGAATGCTTCTAATCCTATTTTAAAAACATGAACAATGAGGGTTTGTGTCTAGTTTTTAGGGAAGCCCTGCTTGACTTTTAAAGTGAAGAGCTTGTGTATGGGAGGGACAAGGATTTCACCTTCATTTTAAACAATTTCATCTCAGTCTTCAATGTCCTTAGTTTTCCCATTTGCTTGGCTGCAACTCTGCATCAAGTATGTGTCATCATCTAAAAGAAAACTTCCCTAGGGACAATAGGAATGGAAAATCCATGGCATTGTGGAACCCATAAAGACTTTTTAAGGTAGGTTCCAAATTCCTATATAAATCCTACTATTTTGTATTTAGTATTATGCTTAGAATTTGCCTCGAACTTCTTAGGATCCAAATCCCTGTATAGTTGTGAAAGTTGCTCTGCCTCCTTGTATTGATATAGTATCTTTTTTTTCCCTTTTAATTAGGGATTCTGCATGCATTGATCTTATCTGGTTTTAAGGGCTCATTAGAAGCATCCTAATGGATTTCCTAGTACTCTTACATTCTTATCATACCAAGGGTTGGTCATTCTATTATTCTTGAGTAGGGACAATCTAAAGAACTGTTAATAGAAGGAAAGGGTACAAAAATTCATGATAGAGTTCTTCAATGTTGTCCCATAAGTGAGGATGTTTAATTTACTATTTAAATCCTGAAAATGAACTTTTACTTTTGTGACAAAGTGCAAATTCCTTGATTATCAGAATCTCTTGAATGGTGCTCCCATGCATGGAATGAGTTAGGGTTAGGTTTGTTGATCAAAGAGTCGCCTTTAATACAAGGTCAAAATTATACTAGGTTGAAAAACGAGGATATTGCATATCACATAATCTACAACACCACAATTTTAGCCTCCCATGAGCAGGCTTGCTGGTTGGAGTTTGGCCACTCTATTACTCCATTGCAAATTATTAGGGTTTGAGAGCTACAGAAATTTAATTCAAACTTAGTACCAAACAAGTTCTTAATTAGGTCTTCAGAGCAGCTTTTGTAGCTATTAGATAAAAAATGGTCCTCATCTAGTGATAAAGGATTATGGTTGGAATTCACATTAAAAGAGTAAAGTTTGTTTAGTTGTAGTTCTAGAATTAATGTCTCCCAGGAGGATATTACCTTCATTTTTCAAAAATTATAATATCTTGTTCTAAATTATTATAGGCATGGGACACACCTCATCTAGATTATTTTTCTTTTATAAAAAAGTAGAATTATTAGGTGCAAAATAACAAATTGCTGGCATATATCTCTATATTTGAGGTCTGAAATTTCTATCCACTGTATTGATTAAGAGGGTCCATCTTATGAGTTTAAATGTTAGAGGAATGCTCTTTCTAATATAACAAGCTATGCCTCCTGGCCCCCACGGTGGATTTTGTTCCATGCCAACTACAAGACAAATCCTTCCATATTAAGGACCTTAGACTCCGCCATGTTCCCAAAGTTTACCAGATGTATAATATCACTATCACTGGGATCCAACTTATTTCCATGTGACCTTTTGCCATAAAGTTCAATGCATAATTCAAAATGATCCCAGTGTCCCTAATTTATATTAATATCATCCTTCTAATGTATCCCTGAACAATAGATTTTACATTTCTAATTATTGCCCATTTTTCCTTCTTCTTTGGTTTCTTTTTCACTTTGAACTTCCTTCCTTAATTCAAATTTCTTTGGTATCTTGGAAAATTATGTCTCTCATTTATAAATTATTCCCACCTTTTAAGCTTGAGATTTACTTTGGCATGTTTATTTTATGGTCATTACAACTTACTTTGACATGGATCAACCTATCTCTATGTGGATCAATTATTTTCCCATTCTTTATTTCTATGAGGTAAGTTGAACATTTGTGGAATTATTTTTAATTCTTCTTTTACTATTGCTAGTGTATCCTCCTTGTGTTGTTATACCCAAAATTGTATGAGGTTCTAATGATCTTGTTACTACATGGTCTAGTTCGATTAGCTTATTCCTTTCCTCTTTGATATGTTTGATATACAATTTGTGTTCATATTACCTAGGTTCAAACTGCTGGTTAGTTTTCTTCTAGCTCTTTAACCCCATCTCTCAAGTTGTGATTTCCTCTCAACCTCCTCTTGGGGTGATTGTTTATGTTTTTCCATTTCTGAATTATATTCTTCATTGTTTGCAATTCACCTTGAACCCTAAGAATTCCATCTTCATTTTGCGATTGAATGGTATTCTAATTTTTTTAATCAATCATTGCCTCCAGCTCTATTTTGAATTTTACTTCTCTTTCTTCACCCGTTTTCTCTTTCTTCACTACTTTTTTCTAATGTTTCTAACTCTACTTGGATTTCGGCATCTCTCTTTTTTTTCTACTAATCCCATATAATCGTAGCTATCCTAGGGTGATTTTAGTGGGGGCATTCCCTTGTTAGGCCAGCTTGGTTTAGGTGGTGGAGTGCTCATATTGAAAAGAAGAGAAAAAAAGATGTAACAATTATTATTATGGATTGACTTTATCTCTCAAATCAACTTTTACTTATGAAACTTAAAATAAATAATAAATAAAATATATTTAAATCTCTTTAAGTAAAATTAAAATTGAATCAAAGTAAAAAGTGACTCACCTCATTTCATATTGTATGAAAGACACAAAAATAGTTATATGAAAAATTATTAATTTGTGAATAAATATTATATTTTTTATTTTTTATTTTTAAATATATATTTTTATTGAATAATTTTAATATTAATTTAAAGGTTATTGTATGAATGTATATTTTTATTAAACAAATTGTATGAAAGTATGAAAAACTATTCATTTGTGAATAAATATTATTTTTTTACTTAAAAAAATTATAAATATATATTTTCATTGAATAATTTCATTTTTAATTTAAAGTTTATTTATTATGTAAAATATATGTTTTCATTGAATAATTTCATTTTTAATTTAAAGTTTATTGTATGATTGTATATTTTTATTAAAAAAAAATTGTTATGATTTATAGTAAATTTATAATTATATATAGTAAATCATTTTGATTTTAGTGGACGTTAATCGTCATTATCATTATTAATAAGAAAAATTAAAATATATATTTAATTAATAATAATAATAATAATAATAATAATAATAATAATCTTGTATAAAAGATAAGGAAATCCTTTTCGCTTAACAATTTGACTATTAAAATTTATGAAGATATACATAACTTATTCTTTCTAAATTTGAATTTATAACCTTAAAAAAAAAAAAATTCTTAACCATTAAATCTATTCAAACTATAAATAAATTTAATTGATATTTGAGATCATGATAATAAAATTTTCCAGATTCACAATAATCATTACATCATTATCCATCTCTATCGTCTTTGTAATTTATGTTATTCTCAACGTCATATATACATCAAGACATGACTAATATCATATGGTATAGGGAACCAAAACACAAACATGTACACCATGTTGTATGCCCCACACGAGTATAACAAACTTGCATTTTATTTTGGAATAAAAATAACGATAGAGACTAAGAGAATGGACTGATTTAAAATTGCAATTTAATAAATGTTAATATGAATGTTGGAGTGCATTATAAATGGAGGTGTTATGAATGAAATGAGTATAAATAGAAAAAACCCATATATAGTAAATGAGAATATGGATAAATAGATTAATATAGTCATTATTGTTGTATATATGATTTATGATTTGAATATATAAATATATTTGGGCTATTTAAGAGTTATCTTCCTAGTTTATAATGAATTTATTATATAGTTTAGGAGTTATACTTTATATTTATATTTGGTGTTTATTATGTTAATGTTGTTTTATTTAATTATTTTATATATCAATTTCATAATATTCGGTAACAAGAGTATATGATTTTTGTTTGACACTTTGAAAACAATATTTTGTACAATTTTATCTATAATTTTTTATAGGTAATTTTAGACTAAGTAAGTCAATTGGGTCTAGTTTGTGTGGTTGTGGAATGACGTGTTATTTTCTTCATTGAGGTTTTATTCTCGTTAATAATATGTTGATATCATTATGACTAAAATTGTTGAAACGACTATGTGCTTTGTTGTTGAGTTGACATTGCACAATGAAGAATTTAGGGTTTACCCTAGGTACCATCCTTGAAACGAGGAAAAGTATTCAGAGGTTTTTCCCAAAAATTAATACAATTTTTATTATTGTAAGTCTATAGAAATCAATGCTTTTATTCAATTTTAAAACTTGAATAAAAATAGGAAGGCTTACCTAAAAATGGATATCTTGAGATTGTGAGATCCAATTGACATGAAACTAATGGCATTAGAAAAATGACACAATAGGATATTACGGGTCCAAAACCTACATCTACTAGTGAAAAATTAAAGGGTTATCATATGTACAAATTCAATATCTAGATAATGGTCAAAATCAACAAGTTTGGGAGAGTAACCACAATTTTTTTTCCTGTCACATCCAATTTGAGGGAGAATATTGCATATTAGAGAGGACAAATCACAGACTGGAATTTTATATTTAGTGATATAATGTTTTTGGAGGTACCTTAATCATAAAGTTGTCTTGCAAATAAATCTCTGAATCAAGGCTTATAGAAGGTATACTAATTTAATGATTAACATAATTTTGGATTGGAAAGTCCGATGAAGGTGATTCAAATGTCATTGGAAAGAAGAAATAAGTAATGATATATTAGTTAAAAGTATTTTAACATTTAAAAAAACTATTGAAAATTTGGGAAATGGAATCTAACGATTTGTCTTGCAAAGCAATCCCCAAATCAAGGCTTATAGAAGGTATATTAACTTAATTATTAACATAATTTTGGATTGGTAGGTCCGATGAAGGTGATTCAAATGTCATTAGAAAGAAGAGATAACTGATAATATATTGGTAAAAAGTATTTTACTATTTGGAAAACCTATTGAAATTTTGGGAATTGGAATCTAAGGGTTCTAAAAAGGCTCCAAATATTTAAAGGAAAAAAAGGCAATACATTTTTTTTGGAAACAAAGATGTGATTTATCTAATAAGTTGGTTGGTTGAATATTACAAAGGTAAATTTTAAAACTCCACTATGGTCAGGTAAATATTTTGAAGGTGAAGTTAAGTATTTGTGGAATAGTCTTGACAGGGACACCAAATGGTCTAGGTGGGAAGAATACAAGAAAATATTATTAAATAAATGGATATTGCAGATGGATCAATTAAAGGAAGACAAAGAGGAACTTCAGATATTACAAAATGATAATTAAGAAGAAAAAGAAGATCTCACATCGATTGTACAATATGCACACCCTTAATTAAGCACTCGTTAAAAATGTTAAGAACTTAAAGCATGGAAATATGAGCAAATGAAAGAATGATAAAGATGACTTCATGGAAGAATTGAAAAGGAAGGGAGAAGAAATCATCAAATTTTTAACCATAATCAAACACTACTTAATAAGGTTAAGAGAATAAAAGAAGAAAATAAACATTGTCAAAATTAAGAAAAATAGAATATGTAGACGAGCACACTACTAAAAGACTTGAAGAGGAATTTTGCAAGAAGGTTGAAGAAGCCCTACATATCGATAAGGTAAAAAACGTGCAGGAAATAATTGAATAAGAATGAAAGAAGTTCATGGATAAAATCAACCATCAATTGCAAAAGGAGAATGAATAGAAGATACAAGAAGGTCACTATAATTTATTTGAAGAAGTTGAACTCCAACTTGACGATATAGAGGAAAAATATGATGGTATTATCTCGAAAGAAAGAGTAGTTGAAGACTAAGCACAATAGCTGGAGCATGTCAATGTACTAGAAAATAAGATGGATGTAAGGGTTTAGAAATCAAATAAAAATCATCAATGGTGGAATTGTATAGACACCAAAGGTCATTACCAAGAAAGTTGGAAAAAGTGAAAGAAAGTCGACATTAACAAGGAAAAGGGTGGTAGAATTGACAATATTCATAGAATTGGGAATCAATAAACTAGTATTTGATAAGATATTATCAAATATTTACAACTAGAACAAATTGGCTATGCTACAACAATCTAGGGAATTGAAGAAAAGGAAGCTATCAATAATTGACATTCAAAATAATTGAACATGGATGGATGGATAATCATTAGTGGCAACAAGTGAGCATGGATATAAGGAAACAATCTTATTACATGGTTCATCACATGTAAAACCTTTAGCTACAAAAATTTGAGGACAAACCCTTTTGAAGAGAGGAACTATGTTATGACCTAATAGGGGTATAGATGGGTTTACATGCATATTTAACTGAATCAAACTAATAAGGGGACACATGTGAAATGAATGAGAATATGTATATATAGATGTCATTATTGTACACATGAACTTATAATTTTGTTATATGATGTATTCGAAATATTTAGGAGGTGTTATCCTATTATATAATGTGTTATTATGTAACTCGTCTCTATTATCACTTTAGGAGTTGTGTTCCAAACTCATATTTGATGCACAATGTGTTTATGTTGTTTTAACATTCTATTCTAAGTATTGGGCTCATAACAATTACCCAATGCTAATTGTTGAAAACAAAACAATTAATACCTATCTATTGATTGGTCATAATGACCTTGATCAATAGTAGGGGTTGCCCCTGGTGAAAAGTCTCCATTAGATCTCACATCATTTGGAATTGGGAACACATCCATATTTTAGCCTTGTAGCCATTACTAATTTGGGGTTTATTGGTTGTGGTCGGGTCCACCATTTATAGTTTTCTAAACTAAAGAATGAAATGAAACTAATCTAAGATGTGAATTCATGCATCCATACATAACTAACAATAATCAGAAAGAAAGCATGGAACCATACATGCTCCTATCAATGACCCATCAATTAGTTCACTGAGAATAAAGACAAGAATATGAGTAAATGATTGTAAACCTATAATGGTATAGCAATAAAACAACCATCTATAGTTCTATGCTTACAGTTTTAGACAAACAAGTCCAAAAAATAGATATAAGAATGCAACAACTACACATAAGAATAGTCTACAGTGTGAGATACATTCTTACATGGAGCAAAAACAACCAAATAGTCCACAACATATACACATAGGAATTAGAGTTCTTGAGAAAATGGATTAGCCAAAAATGGCTTCTCCTCATTAAAAGTTCCACTAATAGTACATGAAAGATCCAAGAGAAAAAACTCCCTTCTCCTTAGAGGTTCTAATATTTATAATTGTTTATAAAATAACTATCCTCTCTTGGCCTAGTGGCCAAGTGCCAGTGTCAATTTAATTCAAGAAATTTCCCCTCTCTTGGCCTTCCAAGTGGTGGTGTCAGTTTATTTCAAGTAACTTATTTTAACAAGTGGCATCTACATCTACTTCTCAAGTAACTTCTTTTAATAGGTGGCAGTATAGATCCGCTTCAAGGAGCCTTTAAGTTCCACCCACAACCAACATCTCCATATCCATTGCTATGACTATTCAAACAAACGACTTTCCTCATTGTTCCACATTCTGATCATTATATCATGTCTTGGAACAAAAATGAGATTTGCAAATGCAAGAAGACACATAGATCATATAGGTTTAGTATTGGCCATGGAAACACCTATTCTGAATTCACCTAAGAAAAGCCTCGTTGTGAGCTTCTCTCTCAAGGAAGATCTTTCTCCATAAATTTTTTGGTGTCAAGGTAGATATTTTAGAAGGTTCTTCAAGGTGTAGGATGCCCCCATCTCTCACAAAATCCTTGTGCCACACCTATTTTAACTTTCTATGTGAATCATGTTGTGTCACACCTCTCTTAATGATCCAAGTGGATATTGGTGGCCACCCACCTATTCCAACTGGCCCCCCTTGACAATTTTTAGTTCAACACGTTTCTCTATAATGATTACATTTCTTTGTAATTGTGGGTTCTGCACTTACGGGGTTATCCTAAATCCCTACACAACATCTAGGTGGATATTGGTGCCCACCCACCTATTCCAAATGACTTAGTTTGGAAGTTTTCATGTTAGTACATCTTTTTGTACTTCTGGGGCCATTTTGGGGACCTAAACAATGATTTTTTAGCTTTCCATAGCCAAACTATAGACAAAGTCAAAGTTTGATGGAATAATGTGTATTTATTGAAAAGACCTTTCCAACAAGCTATCACACGTCTAAAATGGAGGTCGTATGCAAACGTTACGACCCTGGGAAGTTGAGGTACCAACTTACCCATTGAGGCCCACATAACTTTTGGCCTTTCATCTCCTAGGGTTAGGTTTTTGGATGTCTAGGGTTTTGGAATTCATGGATAATGTTAAAAATGCCTATGGAGCCTCATTGTAATGATTATGCTCAGACAGATGCATGTAGCAGCCACATCTCTTCTCAGAGTAGCTACCACCATTCAAGCAAGTTGTTTTCAGTTCTACAGTTTTATAGTTTCATCTTATTTTATTTATTTAATAGAATATATTGTTAATTGGATATATGTTGTTGTTCTCCATATCTATGTGTTATGGTATTAGGTCTGTTATTCATTTCGTTCCTCTCATAAATCTGGATTAATGGTATAAGAGCGGTCTGCACTTCATTTTTTTTTCTTCGTGCATGTCCCCAACAAGATCTGGGTACAAGAAGTTGGGACTCGAACTAGTCGAGCCATTGCAAGATCGGTTGCATCATGCCTAACAAAAACTCATGGGGGAAGAGAAGAAATATGATGGCGCAGGAGATCCTTTTAAACTGTTGCTCGAGGAATCCCTTGCATGACAAAGGAACGAAATAATGGACAACTTTGCACAAATCCTTCGACAGTTGCCCACATGAGATGCATCTTCATCAAACGACCATGCAACTCCCTTCAAGGCACAAGTAAATTTTGATATTCCATTATTTGAAGGATTGATATATGCAGATGTTGTAGATAAATGGTTGAATCTGCTCGAAGGGTATTTTTTTCTCCACAATTTTTCCGATAGGGAAAACATTACTTTTTCACTCCTCAAGGTCGTCCCCCATGTTAAGGATTGGTGGGATACTTACTATGAGAAAAGGTCCATAGAGGAATATACAATATTTTTGGTCTCCCCCACATGCGATTGCTTCGGAGATTCCATTAAATAATAGTACTACCCTGTTGGAAGCTACAAGGACCAATACACAAGATGGACCACGATGCGTCACGAAAGGGACCAAACAATACTATATTTCACCAATATTTCCCATACCATGCACACCAAATTGGGTATTAAAGACTCTGAATGACATTTGGTGCTCAAATACCATGACTTTCTGCATAGATACATTCAAACAGAAATGGATTTTTTGGAAAATGCATCATTAGGTGCGTCTTATGGATATGTTGTCAAGATTGAGCAAAATTTTAAGCAGGAGCGACGAGAGTTTGGATCTGCAAACTCCTCACAGCTAAAGCAGAGAAAAGGCGACCCCAACCCACAAAAAAAGGGACAGAGCAATTATGGCCACTCTCAGGACAACCAGTCCAAGCTGCAACCCAATAAGGGTAATGAGAAGTTGAAGAAGGACACAGGAAAGTGGTGTGACTACCATAAAATCCCTTGGCACAACACCAAAGAATGTCGCTCCAAGAAGTCACTTGTGGCCGAGTTGAAAGCTTCCGAGTCAGAGGTAGATTCTGACTCCGAATCAAATCAAGAAGGAGGGAAACAAATTATCAATGTCGAACCCAGTGCCACTGTCGCTACCACCAAAGTCTAGCCAAGCGAACTAGAAGAACTAGAGGAAGGGGAACACCTCTTTCACTCACAAATGTGGGTAAAGGGGGATCCTCATCATTTCATTTTCGATAGCAGAAGTTAGAAGAACATGATCTCAGCAGAGATTGTCAAGTGGTTGGACCTGCCAATGACACCGCACCCGCAGCCCTACACCATCAGTTGGCTTCACCAAGGAATTGATATCAACACTAACCAACAGTGTCATCTTCCCGATGACATCAAGCCCTTTAAAGACAAGGTATTGTGTGATATTGCTCCCCTTGAATTTTGTGATGTTCTTTTAGGACAACCATATTTGTGGAAGCTACATGTTATGTATGAGTCTAGACCCTGCAATGTTATTATTACTTTGGGTAGACAATTGTACAGGATACCAGAGGTAGCGTCACCTACCGATATTTCTTTAATCTCTACTAAGCAATGCAATTAGGTCATTTCACAAATCGGGAAGTTCATCTTCTTTGTGATTCATTCTCACAGTAAGCAGAAGGTCACCACCACATCCGTGACCTCTACACAGAGCCTCTCTTTGTAGCAGAAGAAAGTGGACATGGTTGTGGAATAATACATAGGCATATTATCCTGATCCATTGGGGTACCGACACACTTCCAAGTCAAGCATTCAATTAATCTAACCCCCGATGCACCTCTACCTAATGGACCAATCTATCGTCGCTCATTGATGGAAAATGACGAAATCAAGCGTCACACCCAAGAGATGCTTCAAAAGGGGCACATCATACCCAACTCCTCCCCTTGCGGAAGATCGATTGTACTGGTGTAGAAGAAAGACGGGACCCGACGACTCTGCATTGATTACATAGCATTAAACAAAATCACAGTCCGAAACCGATACCCAATTCCTTGAATTGATGACCTTCTTAACCAACTCAAGGGGGAAACGTTATTTAACAAGATTGACTTAAATTATGGCTACCACCAAGTTCCCATCGAACTGACTGATGTATGGAAGACAACTTTTAAATCTAAAGAAGGTCTCTTCGAATAGTTGGTCATGCCCTTTGGCTCAACAAATGCACCAACAACTTTCATGAGGTTGATGGATGATGTATTATGACCCTTCAACAACTCTTGTGTGGTGGTATTAACAGGGATGATTTTAGGGGCTAAATTTAGCTCATGGGCTAATTTTTGATGGTTTTTCCAAAAACGAGATTCGCTATTTTAAA
>SNQJ01S0151297.1:0-23102 GCA_010110895.2 Picea sitchensis
GGTGAACTTAGAAGGTGTGCCTACCCTAAAAGATTTTAATTTTAGTAACAAATAATGTTCTAATAGAAACATGGCATAGTTAGTAGAGGGAGCTCTGCAAGCTAAAATATCAGAATAAACAGAGAAAATTTCTTTGATTTTCTCCAAAGCTCCATCAAGATGGCCCTGTACCTTCTTCACCTTTTCTTTATCTCTTTTGAGCTCAGCAAAGGTCTCATTCTCACTTGTTGACATGGCTTGGAGTTGTCTGACAACTTTCTGATGTTCTGACACTGTTACCATTTCACTTCTGCATTGAGTTAGGGTTTGTTTGGATTGTTCTAGTTATGCTTCCAACCTTTTAATAATGGTATCTTGTTCAGGGGAGTGAAATACTTCCTCATCCTGAATAGTGGTTTCTATTATTGTTGGAGCCTCTGTCTGAGTTTCTATTTCAATTGTTTCCAAAGGAGCATGGAATTTTTTTTGTGTCCCAAAAGAATTGGTGTGAACTGTCCTTCTGGGAAGTGGATTTCTTCCATGTACTCTAGACCTCTTAGATTTATTCTTCTCATGGGATTTGTCAGCTTGTTCCAATTGTTTCCTAAGTTGTCTAATTGTTTCTTTCAATCTACCAACTTTTTGTTTTAATATTTTTATTTTCTTAACCCTTTTCCTCAATATCTTGTTTTCATGTTTTAATTTTCTGATTTTGTTGTTGCCTTTTCCTATTGTTTCTTCCTGTCTATGGGGAATTTCAAGGTCTTCCCCACCTTGATCAACTGGTAACTACTTCCCTGTATCTTTTGGGTGCTCTGGTTTTTCTATAGGATCATTCTCATTGAACTGGGGTTCTGGGTGTTCTGTTCCTTCAGGAGATTACATCTCCATATCAGGAAGATCAAAGACAGGGTTTGAATGAGAAGAAGTTGGAGCTTGGGGATCTCCAGACCTGTCTATATTTTCTATAAGTGATATTCCTAAATTTCCCAATACTTGGGCCATATCTTCTTCATAATTTCTGAAGAAATCATCCTACTATTATGCAGGGGTTTCATGTGATGGTTGTTTTGTCTGTACAGTTTCCTGAGTGTTTTCAAGTTGTGTTGTCTTTTTACCCCTTCTTTTCACAGTGGAGGTTTCAGGAACAAAAATTGTTCTTTGTCTCTTATTCTTTGATGTTCCTACCTGTATGCTCTAATTTTCTGCCAACTAAATGGGGTCTGCTTCCTTTTCAGGTTGGAGTACTAGAATTTCAATTTGGGCATTATATCCTTCAGTCTGGGCTGCCTCAATTCTTTGTGGGGGAATTTCATGGTGGACTTCAGGTTGCTCAATTTGTAGGGGCCTATCGGGCTCAATTAAGTCTCCCCAAGTTATTTGTGTATGGTTTATGTAAATTCTAACCTTGTACAGTATCTACTGCAAGCTGATATTCAGAAAAGAACAGAAAATATACAATGGAAAATACAAACATTACACAGAGATTTTTCACCTGGAAACCCAAACCAGGAAAACCAACATATATTATATTGATACACTTGTTTAACATTGTTTACAATACAATATACATATAGGAGCCAGCGGCATCCAAAACCCTAACCCAATGACTTGGATTAGTCAAAAACCCTAATTCCTTAACTGGAAATAGAAAACCATTGGCAAAAAACCATGTGCGGAAAACCACCTAATATCATGTGGTCCCGGAAATATGTCGGCCCAAAAAACAAATTTCGGGGGCGCTGCCCCCGAACCTCCGCGCGGGGGCTCCGCCCCCCTGCACCCCCCTCTTATCCCCCTGCGCGCCCAACCCAAGCGCTCAGACACTACTACTCATGCAAAGAATATAACACATGCCCAACCTTCTCCCACTTCTTGTTTTCTTTGCACACAGGGGGTTACAGGGTTACATAGTCAACAATCCAGGGCAGCAATGCCCATGGATCCTCTACACCAAGAGAACTTCTCAGTGCTCACAGATTTTGTTAATGAATCTGCGAGAACTTCTCTCGCTCACAGATTTTGTTAATGTAACTTAACATTCTTCAAAGTGTCCACCTTCATCGCTGATACTTTCTTTTCTTCAATCATGCCCCTCACAAAGTGATATTGTGGCCATCAATGTGCTTATTATTTGAATGATAAGTATGGTTCTTCGCCAAGAAAATTGCACTCGACTATCACACTCTATCCCATGTACTCTTGTACCAACTCAATACCCGAACACAATCTTTGTGAATCCACACTACTTCCTTACTTGGATGAGTGGCTGCCATGTATTCAGATTCTCTAGTTGAAAGTGCCACTACGTACTGCCTTTTGCTCATCCAACTTATTGCTCCTCCAAACAGTTAAACACATACCCGCTTGTAGACTCTAATGCATCCAAATTCCAAATACCAGATCCACAAATCCATGTATATCAACCACTCTATCCAAACCTCGGTCTTCCTCATAGCACAATCCATAGCTAGCAAGGCCACACAAATACCTCTAAACTCTTATTTGACTCTAATGGTCCAATGCTCCTTCCCCTCGTTTTGACATATACCTGCCAAAACTCCCACTGCATGTGCAATGTTCGTTATAGTAATGTAATTCATTGTATACATCAAACTGTCAACTGCACTGCATATGGAACATGAGACATGTCCTCCTCTTCATGTGTCTTAGGACACTAATCCACAAATAAATATACACCACCAGGAATAGGAACCTTAACCTATTACTTTCCTGCATTTTAAACCTCTGCAAAATTGTCTCTACATATTTTCTCTCATTTAACCAGAAGCTTCCTTCTTTCTTCATCTCTTTAATTTCCATGCCCAAAATGAAATTTAGAACACCAATATCCTCTATGTCAAATTTAGAGGACAACCGAAATTTCACATCCCCGATAATTTCCTTGTTGTTTCCTATCACAACATGTCATCCACACATACAAGACCAATAAATCAACAAATGATCAACAAATAATTTAGAATACACACAAGGATCCTCTTTTCTTCTTTTAGCCAAGTTCAAAGATATAAGTATCAAATTTTTGATACCACATCCCAGGACTGCTTTTAACCATGGGTTGTGGACTTTTTTCAACTCGGTGATACCAAAATTTCCTTTCTTTCCTTTTCACAAAGATAACCTTCGGTTGCTTCATAAAGATTTCTTTCTTCCTGTGTCCCCATGTTGTCTTTTCATCCATTTGTTCTATTTCAAATCAAATGCAGCAAAGAATGTGATAACAAAAGTCTTAGAGGTTAACCATAAACACGAAAAAATCTCACCAAAATCACCTCAACCCTGAATAACCCTTGCTACTAATCGATTCAGATTTCTCCACTTTTCCTTCTGCATTAAATTTCTTTTTAAATACCCATTTGCTTCCAATGGATTTCCTTTCCAATTTGAAACTCCACTAGATCCCAAGCCTTCATTCTTATCCAAAGATGCCATTTCTTCTCTTCCATGGCTCTTTTCTAGAGATTTCCATCCTCAATCCATTGCCTCCCCCATTAGCTCTTAGGATCATCATCGGGCATTAGACAAAGCAAAATTTGAACGAAAATAAAATGTATTATACCTTTCCAGTAGCATTCTTCCTCAATCCGATCTCCTCAATACCGGAGTATGAGGATCTTCTTCTTGCCCCATTCATGTTCTTCCAGAGAGTCTTCATCATCCCAAATCAAACCCTATCTTCTTTGGTTCTTCCTTACTTGGTAGGGACTTCCGCTTAACAACATCCTTCATTTCTTAAATACCATCTCGGCTATACACTACCTTCTTAGTTTTTGGTTTATAACCTTGAGACCATCTTTATATCCACAAAGATACATTTTTCAGCCTTCTTTATCCAACTTACTCCTATTTTCCTTTTGGAACATGAACATATGCATCGCAGCCTAAATACCTTAAGATGTGTGAGAGAAGGTTCCTACTGCCCATACCTCTTGTGGAGTCTTTACATCCAACACCGATGAGGGTGACTGCTGACTGTGATAACATGCGCACTCCACCGGCTTAGAATTCTTGCCCTATCCCACCACCGAAAGCATGCACCTTGCCTTTTCCATCAATGTCTTGTTCATCCTTTCTCAAGAATCCATTCCGCCGAGGTGTATATGGAGTAGTTCACTGTTATACCACACTTCTTACGTAATTCTTCAAATTCATTCCCCAACTTCCACCATTATCCGCCCCTAACACCTTTAATTTTGTTTCTCTCACCGATTCTCAACAAGAGAGCCTTAAACTCTTTAAATTAATAAAGACTTGGGGATTTCTTTCGGAGGAAATATATCCAAGTTTTCCCTCGAGAAGTCATCTATAAATGAGACATAGTATATAGATTTTCCCAATGATGGGACCGACACAGTCCAAAAATACCTGAACTAGTCAGAAATTCCTTCCTCACTTCTCAAGTAACTCGAGGAATCTTACCCGACTGCCTCCATATAGACAATATTCACAGAAATAAAAATCCGTGAGAGTACTACATACCTTCAACCATACTCTTTACCATGTAGTAGTCGAAGACCCTTTCTCCGAGCATGCCCCAGCCTTTGATGCCACAACATAGCCTTTCTCCATAGACCGTAGGAGTTCTTTCTCCTTCAACTTCAATATCGTGAACAATGGAGCTATTACAATCATCACTAATAGTAAGCCTAGAAGCTTATAAAAAGTTCCAAACCGAACTCCCCTCATCAACACCATTGCTCTAACCATCCCGCAGTTCCCCGCTCAAAAGTTGTTTTTACCCCTGGATCTTCCATTTTGCTTATAGAAATCAGCTCCGGCCATACCTTGGATGTGTAGAACACTAGGTAGTGTTCAAATCCTTCCATATATGAGTCTCAACTTGACCCTTCCTTTCCTATGATTCTCGGGTTGTCGTAATCATTACCTAAGAAAAACATTAATTTCCATCAACTTTCTATATTCATCGCAATCCACCCTCGTGGGAGTCATATATGAAAGGGATGCACCCAGTCAATCAACCATGCTCTCATGATCTCGCATGTGTGCTTGAAGAGGCTGGCACACATCCCTCCTTCTTCCTTGGAGGTCTTTTTTCTCGTAAAAGGAGATTCTTCAGATCCCTTTTTCTCAACTTCTTTGATCTATTAATCAGCTCTTGTAGTGCCCTTCTTTTCCACACCTCCAACATACCCTTACAAAACTTTCCTGTGAGATTAGATCTACCCTTATACTTAGATCTCCCCACTTGAGAAATTAGAGACCCTGGCTTCTTTATTGGGAATGTCCTCCTGCAAATAATGTGTCTGTTCTACGTCCTTCCATATTCTTTCATCTCATCTCCTCCGGCAACAAGGACGAGACTACCTTCAAACTTCAAAGAAGTTATATTAATACCTATGGCCACAAACTGCATACTATCCCACAAGTCCAGTAAAGAACACAACAACCGATACATTTATCTTCATCCAAATTTTAATATCAATAGATACTAACCGACTTACCATAAGATTAGCGTCAAAGCTTCTAACCGAAGTCTCCATCTCTCATCCTCGTTATACAACTTCTTTTAGGAATAGTTTATTTACTGTGGACTTAGACCGATACAACTTCCAACTTTTCCCATAAATCTTTGGATGTAGCTTCCTCCCACACATTCAATATTGAATCGAGAGACAACAATTGTGCTCTTTGCCTTCCTGGATCCATCTTTTCCACCAAGTAGTTCCTCGTAGGTGTAGTACCTGTATCTACTGTGATCCATTGATCTCTCTCCACCAAAGATCTTCCATCTTGAGCTTCCATACCAAAGTTTTCCCCATTAAACTTCTCGACTTCCATTTTCAAATTGCTTGCCAATTCTTTTCACATGAAAAATCAATACCGCATATATCCCACTGTAACAAGGCTTAGTCACAGCCCCACAGCGTCCTCACCCACAGCGCCCCCTCAAGTCAATAAAGATCTGATACCAAACAAAGATACAATGGCAAATACAAACATTACACGTAGATTTTTCACCGAAACCCAAACCGAGAAACCAAAGATATATTATATATTGATAACACCGGTTTTACACGTTTACAATAAAATATATGTATAGGATCTAGTGGCATCCAAACCCTAACCCAATGACCTGATTAGTCCAAAACCCTAATTCCTTAACTGAAATAGAAAACCATCGGCAAACAAACCATGTGCCTAAAAACCACCTTAATATCATGTGGTCCCGGAAATATGTCGTCCGGAAAAAAAAAAAAAAAAAAAAAAAAAAATAAAGAATATAACACATACCCACGCTTTAAGGCCTCATGCATTATCAATTTTACTAACCCGTGGTGACTAATTACATTGGCAGGGTACTTGGCTTTATGGGTCCTTCCGATGACTTCATGTAGCATGGTATTAAAAAGAATGGTAAATTTATCACTGACCTTTTTTTTAGTGCTGCCAACAGTTTGAGGTGGCCTGGTCTCACCATTTCATATTGCCCATTTCATGTGATATATCTATGTATCACACCCGCGGCTTCCTCCCATGGTTCAATGAGCAAGGTTGAGTTATTTCCCTTTTGTTGAATTTTCCTGTTCCGCTAAGGACCTACAACCTCTGAGTGTTGTGTATTTCCCACCCACTATGTTCCTCTGCTTAGAGGCCTTTAATTAGCTATAATTGCATCAAGAATCGAATTTGTATGTCTTGAATCATCGATACTCCCCTCTGTAAGTTTTGGATAAATTCTAGTGTGATATTTATGTTGAATCCCTGTAATCTGTTGAAGTATTTTGTCCACCCTAGAAGGTGTAGAATTTTCCCCGTTTGGTCAATTACTTGCAAAGAATGTGGGCTCATGGTGATGCTTCGACTTCATGTCTTCTCGGGTAGAACAAGTCATCACGCCTATCGCCCAACTGAAAACTTAGCTAGACCAGCCCGTGAGAAAATATTACTAAAAATGATAAAAATTACAGAACAACAATGGTATATAGAAATATGAATTTTCCCATTATCTGTAATCATTATGGTCTATTGATAAACGTGCATAATATATTCCCCCTGATAAATGAAAAGTTCTACCTCGACCGTCGATATGTAGTAATGATGGTGACGGGCCATGAGGGATAATTATTATGTCACCGCCACCGGGAAAACGACCATAAATAACTTTCAAATCATTTTAATGTTAATTATGAACATAATCACACCTTTGTGGAAGTACAAGTTCAAATACCAATGTTCAAATATGTTTGGGATTAATATAGTCTTAAATTTGCCCACGTTTTATAAATATTATGCCATAAATTTGTTATTTTCCTTTGTTGAATATAACTTGATGATAGCCTCTTTTAAGAAAAGAAAGTCTAGGAACACAAAAAAAACCTTAACGTATAAAAAATAAACTTCCATACCATAGGCAGAGCCAATGCTACCAGCAGGCGTCCATAGCTTCGACAAGGTTTCCTTTTAACCCATAGATGAGAGCCAAATATCCTTACGTCATTTAATCATCTTTTCCCAAAAGGCTACTCATCCCTAGTTTGGTAGCCGATAACCATTAAATGCTACCTACTCTATCAGAACCTAAGTGAACAAGTCGACTGTGGATGAGACCTCTTGTCCTTTTGACTCTAAATGCCAAAGGCTATTCTGTGTGGTGTTTCAGTAGTGGGAATGTAACTTATGTTAACTTTATGATCATGGTAGGTTGGCTCATGATGAGAACCCTATCCTTTTGGGAGAAGGTTATTTCATTTATTTATTTTATTATTATTTCCTTTTTTTAGGTTTTATTAAGGAGTCTCATCTACTCCTTAAGAGTGTGGGATAGCATAAGAAGTGTAAGAATTCCAATTAAAATGGTCTTAGACTCCTTATTATTATGTGAAGGAAAATTATCATTCAAGTATATGTATATATATAGGGAAAGAAATGAATTATGGTGGTTAAGGATTATGAACAATATTAGGATAATTCGAAAAAATCAATCCATGAACAATTTGATAAGGTATGCTAGATATTCCTCAAAAAGAAAAAAAATGATAGATCAAGTACCATGATTATTAGAATTAATGTTGTTGAAAAATTAGTTAGTGAAGTTCATACCCAAAGGTGTGGCTAAATGTATCAGAAGGACATGTTGTTGGTGAAAAATCGTTATTTTCAAAGGAAAGGGACAACAACATGAACAACCACAAAAGGAACAACAATTGTTTATTTCGAATGAACAACACTACCCAAAAGGGAATGAAAATTGCAAAAAAGGGAATGGCAGTTGTTACATTTGAATTAATGATACATCTCAAAAAGGGAAAACGAACAAAGGGAAGAACACAGCTACGCTCAAATGAATACACTACCCAAAGGGAACAACAATCACAACAAAGGAACGACAGTTGTTACATCTCAAATGAATCCACACTCACCACAAGCAAACATCAATTCCAACAAAGGGAATGACAAGAATATTCGAATGAATGACACTACTCCGCAAAGGGAACATCAATCAACAGAGGGAACAATAGGTGTTACTGCCTCAAATGAATCCATAACGATGATGTTCAAATTTTAACCATCTAATTAAGTAATTGGATACCTCCCACGGACATTTTTGTTTTAGTGAATCTTTAGGGATTGATTAGCTTCAAACTAAATTCATTTAATTCTTTTATGGGTAGGTTTTTATTCAATGATCGAATTATTGGATGGTTTGTTAGTGTCATGCATTCATTTTATATTTACTACAGTTGTGCATTATTTTAGTGCAGTCGCCCGACTTTTTTGTTGCGGGACATGAAATATTCATCTCTTGTGTAAAACAATGTTTATATTCGATGGATTCTTCAGGATCAATTTGAATTTTTGAATAAGGAACATAAAAAGAGTGCTAATTATATTCATTATGGTCATCTAGTTTTTATTCTCCAAATCCTTTTATAGTGACTTTCCTAGAAATCAAAAACCTAAAAACTCAATCAAATATTTAAAGAAAACCATATACAATATGTACAAAGAGTTAAAAAGACAACAATTTCATAGAACTGAACCTGTTGGGTTACCCTCCCAGCCAACTAAAATATGAATAGTAGGATCATTACTTATTTCTTGGCAAAAGGATTATTTTCAAAGCGGCTGATGGTAGAGTCGCAGCCGATGTCCATTTACCAGAAAAAGAGAACCAAACCGATCGATGGAAACTAAAGTGACATTGTCATTATCATGAACTTCATTGATTTCATAAAGTCCTAGCCACCTTGTCTGTAACTTTCCAAGAAAATCCTGAAATATGGAATCAAAGAGAAGCAGAGCATCCGCGATTCCTCGCCGCGCGTCAAGACGGGAAGATTGAAAAGACTTCAAAGGGAGACATCAGGGTCATGGTCGTGATTATTTTGAGGAGCGCCGCCGATTCAATAAAAGAATCCATATTTAGGTTTATCTATGTATCAATGGACCTTGAGCTGATAAGCTCTCGTCCTTGTACAACAAGAACACTTATTAGATATTAATGCGTAAAGATTAGACGGATAATGTGTAGATAGAGTCATTATGTAGATTAGACAATTTAGCTTTTGTGAGGGAAACCTAATATAGGCACCTCCTTTCTCAGATTATTATTATTTATGAGCAAGAGATCTGAGATCGGAGGGAGCATTAGGAGGAAGAAGAAAGAACAAGCAGAGAACTCTGTGAAGAGTCCCCATGTACTGCGAATTAATAGGAAGATTGATTCGGTCATGGCTGCGATTATTCTCCGTGTCTTGTTAATATTATGCTGATGCATGTTAGCTTTCTTTTATTTTCCTTCTATATGTCGTGATATGTGATTTCATACGTTAGGAAATCTAAGAGAAAGCAATGAGTTCCCATTGTTTCTCCGTTTAGGCCAGGAGATTCCTGATCGGTACGAAGCTCCTTCCGTGATAGAGTGCCAGTCAAGAGGTCTCACAGTTGGGTTCTGGTTTACATCCATGAGGAGGTGTTGGAGCAGAAATCCATTCATGTGTGTGATTATCCCCTGGGTGTTTATGGGATTTTGTCTCTGCATCTCGATTCTTAGCTATGTCCTTCTTCATATGTCGTATATTTGATTATGTGGAAGGATAAGGAACTAGGTGTACGAAAGTGGGTTTCAGCTTGTTTCAAGACAACCAAAGAGTTCACGGGTACCGGTCGAACCGAAGATGGTGCAAAATGCTAGTGGTTACTTGAAGAGACGTTGATTAGTTAGCGAGACCAGCAGAAGGAATATTATGAAGGAGAAAAGGACTCGCAGAACTCCCCTTAGGAGTGCGAGCTAAACCGAGGCGAACACCTGACGTAAAGGGGAGAGACTGCCCATTTAGTCGGAGCCGAGGACGAGTTGGATAACTTCGACCACCGCTTCTCTCCTTATCGAGGTTCAACGGTCATTGACGGAGCACGCGACTTTGGCATCGCGACCTCGGGACTTCTGGTCTCAGGGAGGGGGACGATTTGGCGACTGAGGCGCGACGTCGAGAAGCGAGACCGCGGGATCTGCATTTCGGGATTTCTGAGTCCTGGTGTGGGAGGACACATTCTCCGAGTGGTGAGAAGCGAAGGAAGAGTCAACGCTGACTTTCCTCGGTCTCGGGAAAAAGACATTCGACGCTCTGGACGCTTTAGAGGCGACCCCGATTCTTCAAGCATAAAGGGGAAGCGCAGGTGAAAGAGACTGGCTGCTTAAACCCCAAAAGGAGGAGAGTCAACTCTTCGGTCGGTGGATTTGTGAAGGTTCCGTAATGACCGCGTTCTCGCTGAAAGCGTGGTAGCCACAAAGTGGTATCGTGAGCCGAAGTTAAATTTTGCCTCGTATAAAGAGGAGATACAATAATGCCGCTTCGTGAAGAGAGAGGCGGTCACCGACGGGAGGACAGGATGTCCTAAGAAGGGCGTGCATGCTGAAATCCAAAGAGGGAAATGCCGATTGAACGCCGATTCGGGATCTCAGGGCGGGACTCGAGGATATGGAGGCCGCTCAAAGGCGTGGAAACGACGCATGAGAGTTCAGCGATCCTGAGATCAAAGAGGAAGCTGGACATTACCAAGAAGAGGTCAGCTTAAGATGTGGCAACAGAGAGGTTGATCGAGCCATCAAGATGAGTCATGACCAAGATGGATATCCGGATTTATGAGGGGATTCAACACGCAGGAGCTATCGATCGATCCGAAAGACTGATACCTACTCGGATACGTAAGATATATAAGAGGACAAGAAGGTAAGGCATGCGCCTATCGTAAATCGAAGGGTTACGCAAATTCTTTAGTGGGACGAAATGGCAGCATTGCGACGCTCCAAAGGCAAGCGTAAGATAAAAAGTCGGATCGGATGATCGCCAAGATGAAGCTGAAGTTCATCTCGAGAGACTACTAGATCACTCGCTCAGCATGCGTAACCTCGGTATCGAAGATGATGATCGCGGAAGGAATACACCGGTGGAATTTATAGACCAACATCCGAAAGCAGTCATCTGAGAGCGGGATGACAAAAGTAGTTAAGAATTCGAATGGCCCTCGTGCATGACATTCAGATCTAACCGAGCCCGACTACCATCCCAACGCTTGAGGATGCTGCACTGCATTTAAGCCCTCAAGCCGCGTAATAGCTTGAATCGCTAAAGCGCGACAGCTGCATGCGAGGAAAGAGTCATCCTAGAGACAAGGCCGTTTCCCAAGAAAGGACGCAGAAGCCCAATGAGGATTGGAGGAGACCCTGAAAGGCTGGTAGAGAACCCCACAAACAAGGCGTTAAAAATTTTGACGAGGAGGCGTTGTGCCAGGATCAGCCGAGATTACGCTTGATGTACACGCTCGCACCGGCGCAGAGGAAGAGAGGAGGAATTATCACGCTTCAATGCGGTGGTAAAGACTACCATAAAGCCGTGGACCGTCCGAGAGGAAGATGGATCTGAGAAGCTCACGCTATCGGTAAGCAGGCGCACGGGAAGGTGAAGATGCTGATAGCGGAAGGTCGCTTGGGATGCGTAAGATTCTTTTGACACCCGAGGAGGAGGTGGATAATGCAGTCCAGAGAAGAAGACTGTTCAGGACAGCCTGCACAGCAAAGGACAGAAAATGCAAGGTCATTATTGATAGCGGAAGCACCGATAATCTCACTTCAACCGAGATGGTAGAAAGTGCCGGAGTCAAGCAATTAAGCACCTGAGTCCATATAAGGCCTCGTGGTTACAAAAAGGACATCGGTGCTCACTAAACATGAGTGAAATTTAAAAATAGGGAATTATCATGACCAGATTTTGTGTGATGTCATTCCCATGGATGTATGTCACATACCGTTGGTAGACCATTGGCAGTATGATAGAAATGTCGCTCATGATGGAAGGGATGAACACATACACCTTTGGAGAAGGATGGAGACTCCATAAACTCCGCCCGCATAAAGGATAAATGCTCCGAAGTGAAGCCGAGATTACGACACGATACTTATGAGTGGGAAAGAACTTATCACGGAGATCGAGAAGAATGAGGATCCACAGTTCTTTTTTGTCAGGAAACCAAGGGTTGTCTCGACAAGCACAAGAATGGATGATCTATCGGATGAGATTCGTGGACTACTGGGAGTTCACGATATCATCGTGACCTAACTCCTGCTCGCTGTCACAAGAAGGAGCCGTAAGTCACCATACTCCACTCATTCCGGTGGGCTGAAGCCTGTCAATAAGGCGTTATACGCGTTGACGCCGTAGGAGAATGAGGAATTCAAGAGACAGGTACGTGAGCTGCAAGATAAGGGACTAGTGAGGGAGACGAACGTGTCGCTCCAACGCATCAAGTCCTAAGAAGGAAGGAAATGGAGGATGTGTAACGACCTTGTGATGATAAACAAGATCACCATCGCATAGGTTTCACTACCAAGGATGGATTACCTATCGACCTACCGAAATGGGCAAATTATTTTCAAAGATTGATCTCAAGAGCCGATATCAATGTGATCCGATGAGAGAGGGGGATGAGGAAAACCGCATTCAAGACAAAATGAAGGTTTAAAAATTAATGGTTGGTCATGCCGCTTACTTGACAAATGCTCCTAGCACTTTTATGAGGTCGATGAATGAAGTCCCGAATTCATTGGCAAATTTGTGGTGTACCGATGGCATCTTAATTTTCAGCAAGACCATGGAGCATTTGAGGCATTTGGCCGCTGTGATGAGTGCAAAGACCGCACAGAGAAGCCGATAACTTGAAAAAATGTTCGCTTACATTTAACTCATATATCCGGTTTTGTGATTTCGCAAATGAATTAGCATTTGATCCCGAAGGTGGATGGACGTGAAGCGGCCATCACCGGTGAATGTTTTCGAGGTAAGAGATTTCATGGATTACGGCTTCTACGTAGTTTATTCCAACTTCAGTGGGAATTAGTGCCGTTACGGACACTTGAAAAAGCCGCATAAAGTTTCCAAAGGACAAGCAGAGTCGGTGAAAATTTCAACCCGGTTGAAGCTTAAAGATCACCGGTGAAAGCGCCCGTGATTGGTACCGCCGATTCGGAAGACTTTTCGCGAAGTGCGATGCCGCCGATATGTCGCTGAGGAGTTTCAAGCCGATGATAGGACCTATAGCATACTACAAATAAAGTTGACGACGCCGTTAAAATATTCCACGTATGACAAGGAATTCTATTCCATTGTGCAGGCATTGAAGAAGCGGAGACACTATCTGCCACCCAAAGAGTCAGGGCATAGTGACAATCACGCTGGTAATTCGTGAGTCGCCAGAGAAGCTGAACCAAGACGCGAAGTGGTTTGAGTATATGCATAATTTCACCTTTGTGATTAAGCACATTTCGGGAACTACGAACAAGGTAGCAGACGCCTTCGAAAGTGTGAAAATGTTTAATGCTACAGAATTCAAAGTCAAAACGCTGGCTTTGGAAAACCTGAAGGATATGTATGCAGATGACGCATACTTTGGCGAGGCATACGAGGTATCCGAGAACCCGCTTAGAGATAGAAGTCCGTGGATAGACTTTTGATACAGGATGGATTACTGCTCAAAGGCAACCAATTGTGCTTTCCGGATTGCTCTATGAGAGAATTTGGTGAAAGAGAAGCACGGCGGGGGACTGGCAGGTCATTTCAGGCACGACAAAACATTCACAAAGCTGAACGAATCATACTTTTGGACGGGGATGAGATCATAGGTCAAGAGGTTTGTAAAAAAGTGTAAAAATTTTCAGTATGCCAAAGGAAAGAAACAAAAAACTGGAATGTATCCGCCATTGCCTATTCCAGAAAGGACTTGGGACTCAATTAGTATGGATTTTGTATAGGGATTACCTAGAACCTATAAGGGAAGTGATACCATATTTTTTTTGGTCGATAGATTTTCCAAGATAACACATTTTATACCATTCTAGAAAACCAACGACCCAACTCACATTGCGAACCTTTTCTTCAAAGAAGTCGTCAGACTTCAAGGCTTTGCAAAGAGTATCGTTTCTGATCGAGACACCAAGTTTATAGGTCATTTTGAGACACTGAAGAAGTCGGAGAATCGAAGGCTTTCGCTCGCTTTACCATCCAAGCAGACAGATGGGCGACGGAGGTGGTGAACGTAGCTTGGGAGATCTCGCTGGAGAAGTCCGGTAAATGTAACACCACCCGCTGGGACTAAGTTTTGCCACAAGTGTAATTCTGCGCATAACGCATTCGAATCAAGCACAGAAGGAGTCCGCTCCAAATCTTGTATGGAACGTGTTCGAGTATGGTCCGAACTCGCAGAGCTCCGAGCAGTCAAACCGCCAGCAGACGGCAAGTTTATGAGGGTACGCAAGAACTTCACGCCGAAGTGAAGAAACGACTACGTAAGCCTAATCAAGAATATAAACGCCGAGACGATCAGAGAAAGAGACAGCTTCATTTTGAAGTTGGGGACATGGTTCTCAAGTAATAATTTGAGGAAGGAAAGGCTTCCGAGGGGAACAAGCAATAAGCTCAAGATGAAGAAAATCGCCGCCTGATCAGAAGAAGTTTGGTGAGTATATGAGTTTGAATTGCCAGAGGGCATCTGGATATCTCCGATCTTCACATCGGATTTATACCCCTACAAGGACACAGGGACTGAAGAACCAACGATACAGCGACAGAAGCAAATGCCGGTTGTATAGAAACCTCAGATGGAGTATATACCGGACCAACGGGTAGGCAAGAAAACCAATTTAAAAACAATATTTTGAATATCCGTGAAATGGAAGAATCCACCCAAGGAGGACGCCACCGGAGCCTAAGTCACGGCACAGCAATGGACACACCATGCTAGAGCTCATGGATAGGATCCCATGAAACCTTTGAGCCGAGGAGGATGCAGATATCCGCGACTCGTCAGTATGCTACCGCATCTGAAGACCCGAAAAGACTCCTCAGTTGGAGACGCCGTGGTCACTCTGCCAGACTATTTTGAGGATTACCGATTGAATAACAAAGAATCCATATTTAGCGTACTTATGTATCACCTGGGACTGAGCGATAAGCTCTCGTCCTTGTACAAAAGGAACACTTATTAGATTTTAAATGCAGAAAGATTAGATTGTATACAGGTAGATAGAGTCATTAAGGTAGATTAGATTAATTTAGCTTTTGTGAGGGAAACCGGTAGTAACCCTCCTTTCAGATATCATTATTATGAGCAAGAGAACTGAGATCAGAGGGAGCATTAGGAGGAAGAAGAAAGAACAAGCAGAGAACTTCTGAAGAACACCCATGTACAGATGTTTTTGAGTTAATAGAAGAGAGTCTTTTATTCAATTTCATGGTTGTGTTTGAGTTGTGTGTGTTGTTAATGTTATGCTGTTGCATGGTAGCTTTTTTTTATGCTTTCCTTCTATATGATGCATATACGATTTCATACCAAGTTAGAAATCTAAGAGAAAGATAAATGAGTTCCCATTGTTTCTCCGCTGGAGACTGGAGATTCCTCGCATCGAAAAGGCCGAAGTTCTTCCGCATAGAGTCAAGAGGTCTCACGCTAATTCAAGTTACATCCACTGGGAGGCATTGGAGCAGTAAACCTGGCCCATGGGGTGATTATCCCTTGGTGTTGATGGGATTGTACCCTCAAGATCTTGATTCTTAGATAAGGTCCTTCTTTCGTATGCTGTATACTTGATTATGGAAGGATAAGGAACTAGGTGCATGAAAGTAGGTTTCAGTTGTTTCTCAAGACAGCTAGGAGTTTTGCGGGGTGCAGTCGGGTTGAGTCGGGATGGTGCAGTCGTAGGTTTGCTTGAAGAGAAGGTGATTAGTTACGGTGACCATAGCAGGATGGAATATTATGAAGGGAGAAAGGACTTCAGAGAACTCCTTAGAGTGCGAGTGAAACTGAGGTGAAATACTTTGGAAAGAGAAGGGGAGAGACTGGCGCATTGAGCCGGAAGTCGTGAGGATGGATTGTTTAAGTCCGACAACTTTTATTTCTTTATCAGGGACTCATAGTTCATTGACGGAGCACGCGACTTTGGCATCGCGACCTCGGGACTTCTGGTCTCAGGGAGGGGGACGATTTGGCGACTGAGGCGCGACGTCGAGAAGCGAGACCGCGGGATCTGCATTTCGGGATTTCTGAGTCCTGGTGTGGGAGGACACATTCTCCGAGTGGTGAGAAGCGAAGGAAGAGTCAACGCTGACTTTCCTCGGCCTCGGGAACCCTGAAGAAGATACCTGACGCCGGATTCAAGGAAAGAGGCTTTAGACCCCATTCTCTCCTGCTATAAAGGGGAAGCTGCAGGAAAGTGAGAGACCGTATTATGTAAACCCCTCAAAAGGGAGGGAGAGTGTCAACTCTTCGGGCCAAGGATTTGTGAAGGTCCGTAGCTTAATCGCGTCTGAAGTCAATAGAGAAGCGCTCAATCACCTCTAAGGGATCTTTTAATATGCTTTGTGTGCCGCCTAGCTCTTTAATGCTAAATAAAATTTGTATGCTGGAAGGGAAAAAAAACAAGCATGCTTCATCTAACTCATTGATATGTTTTAAGCATTGTGTGTGTGCTTCAATAAGATCCAAATTCACTTCCGGGTCCATTCGAGTCTTGATCTCAAATTCAATTGGAAAGATAGGTTCTTTCCAAAGACTAGGTGATAAGGAGAGTATCTAGTAGTGTTACTCTATGTTGTGTGATAGGCCCATAAGGTATTTGGAAGCTTGGCTGCTCAATTCACTCAAGGCTTTGTTAAGACTTTTTTTTTCAATATTGCCTCCAAGACTTTTATCGACATCACTTGTAAGGTTTCAAGTGGTGGGTGGGAGGCAACTTTGTGTTTAATGTGATAAATTCACATAGTGGTCATGATTTTATGGGATGTAAATTGCGACCCTCCATCAATGATTACTTCCATGGGTAATCCATAGTGTACACATAATTCAAAGAGGAATTTAATGACTGCTTCCTCTGTTGTGTTTGACAAGGCCTCTGCTTCTACCCACTTGGTCATAGTCTATTGCAACTAGTATATAAGGTTTCCGGGTTTGACGGCTGAAGGGGCCAAATAAATCCAATTCCCATCTCTCTCAAAGGTTTCACCACCAATTTTGCTTGTAGGGGAATTTCATGAGCTTTTACCCCGTCGACTCCATCCTTTGATAGTTGTTCCGTGCATGGAGATACTTTGCATCTTTGAATATGAGGGCCAATAGTAGCCCATATGTAAAACCTTATGCCAAATTTAGTGGTCAGCAAAATGTCTGCCACAGGGCTCATCGTGACCCACCTTCAAGACATCATAAATTTCATCATCTCCGACACATCTTCGGATATGAATATCATACCTTGTGTGAAAATATATCCACCACCATAGAACTGCATTGAAAATAACGACACTTTCTCTTGATGACGTGTTGGTAGTTTCTCAGCTGCCAGATAATTCACCACGTCAGCATACCAAGGCATCCTAATAGTGACAACGAACAAGTGTTCATCTGAAAATTGGTCTTCAATTGTCAAAGAGTTATTTGTTTTGGGTACGTGAGACAAGAAATATGAAACAAGATTCTCTCTTTCGAGCCCATTCTTAATGGTATGAATATAGAAACAAACACCAAATAACCCATCCATTAGTAATTGGTTTGTTAGATAAACATTTGATAGTAGAATGATCAGTATATAGAATAAATGGATAGTCTGTTATATAGTGGCTAAATTTATTAATAGTATGTATAACGGCTAAAAATTCTTTTTTATGTTACTATGTAATTTAATTCGGCAGGAATAATACTACACAAAATAAAATAGCATAGTTTATCATTTCTTCCATCCAAGGACAATTTCAAGTAACATCTCATGCATTTGAAGAGATGTGAAATGGTAATTTCCAGTTTGTTCCTCTCAGAACCAGTGCTATTGAAACCAACCTTTTGAGCTCTGTAAATGCAACATCACACTTATCACCAGCCCCACATCATAGTTAAACCACATGTAGCAGCAGCTATCCTTGAAAATTGTCTATGAATCTGCTGTATAATATCCTACATAAGTTTAAGGAAACTAATGACTCCTCATTTGTAATGAGGTGTAGGAAAATTAAGGATTACCTATATATTTGTTGGGTCTACCTTGATTCCATCCGCAAAAACATAGTCCGCACCACACCTTCATTCATCATCATATGGAATTTCTCATGACTCAAACATAGCTTGGTAGCAATGCATCATTCCAGTCCCTTCTCAAGATTTCTTAAGTCTTGATCAAAGTTAGTTCCATAAGGGGTTAAATCGTCCATGTAAACTTCAATTCCTTCATTAATCAAATCAGAAAATATGCTTAAAATGGATCTATGGAATGTATTTAGAGCATTACATAATCCAAAGTGAAATAATCAATATGTGAAGGTACCCTAGGGACATGTAAATGTAGTTATATCCTAGTCTTCTAAAGCAATCTAAATCTGATTATAACCGTTGAAGCCATCTAGGAAGGAGAAAATTTGATTCTCTTCTAAAGTATCAAGGACCGGACAATTAAGGTAGGGGAAAGTGGTCCTTCCGGGTAGATTTATTGAGTTCTCTATAGTATACACATATTCTCCACTTCCCATTCTTCTTAGGGATGATTACTATTGGAGAAATTCACTCGTTGTCTGATATAGGATATATAAAAATCTACATCCAATAGTTTCTATAATTCTTCTTTGACAATGTCCCTAAGATGAAGGTTTAATCTTCGTTGGGGCTGTTGGATGGGTCAAGTATATTTTTTCAATATAGATATGATGTGTATATAGTTGGGGATCAATTCCCTTAATGTCGAGATACTCCCAAGAAAATTCCTATATTTAGAAAGGGTCCGACCAAATTTTTGCTATTAATCCTCATTCAAATTGGCATTAAT
The DNA here is from genome assembly GCA_010110895.2 of Picea sitchensis. Taxonomy (NCBI): domain Eukaryota; kingdom Viridiplantae; phylum Streptophyta; class Pinopsida; order Pinales; family Pinaceae; genus Picea; species Picea sitchensis. The sequence goes on from SNQJ01S0151297.1 coordinate 19,319, forward strand.
ATTCAAAAAAGTTCCTGGTGAGATTTCAACTGTAATCTTGTTATGGACAATAGTAGTGGGAATCTATTTCTCCATCAATTCTCCCAAAGGATCTCCCTGTGCTTTCATTATCTAAAACAACTTTTAGCATTTGACATGTTGGGTTGCTTACCACAGTTGGGTTGTTAAGGAAGTTGTTGATCACATCATCTTCTAGTTGATTTTTTATCCCAAGAGCTTCTTCCAGTGTGAGAGGAGATCGTAGGTTTTCTTCTGGATATCTAGGTGGTTGCAACTGCTGATGTATAATAGGAAGACTTGGTTTAGCTGGAGGACACAGGATAAGGTTCTTTATAGCACTTCCTATGGAAATTGTCATTTTTCATGTGTGACACCCTACGTATGCATATGTTGTTGCTAGCCACAGTCGTCCCAATATCAATGGGTGTCCATCGAGTCTACATCTTGGGTTGATAACTAGAAAATCAGCTATGTATTGTAATGTTTCGACCGGTTTAACCACCGATCTATCAACCGGTTCTAACATAGTTGAAGTAGGTTCGAAGGAGGTGATACCCAAGATATTACAGGTTTCGGTGGTCAGAATATTGATGGCTACCCCCAAATCCACCAGTGTATTTGGAAAAAAAATAGCCCTATATCTGAATCATTACCACGGGATTCCCTAGGTCTGTGTACTTGATTGGCTCTTGTTTTGCTAGAATAAGATCAGACAAAGTTCCTACCACATGAACAGTTGATGGATTCTTAGTTTTCTTTATGGGCTTCTTCCCACATAATTCTTTGATTGTTTTTGCATAAATAGGAATATCTTGTAAAGCATGTAGGAGCAGAATTTTAACACATATATTCTTTAGTTCCCCAACGATATCAAAGTTAGGATATACATGTGTTTTTTCTATCATTAACCTCTTGGGAAACAGGGGAGAATAAATTACGTCTTTATCATGGTTTTGTTGCTCGACTGTATTTCCCCCCTGTTATGTTTCTTCTGTTATGACCATAGTCGATGGTTTTATTGTTGGTTGCATATCATTCTCATTCTCCTATTCTTGATTAATGTTGCTTCCCTCAAGAGAAATTACATGCCCTAATCTCAACCAAAGTTCATTGCACTCTACAGAGTTGATTTCACCCTCCAAATTCTCGACAATCTGCACGAGATGGACTTGTCTATTATTAGGATTTGGGTTGGGTTGAGCAAGTAATTGAGGGCGTATTTGAGTTTGAGGATTATGGGGTAATTGAAGTGGAGCTTGTAAAGTGGGTTGATCTTGAGGATCCTTTCCCATGGGTTGATTGGTCAGTCCCATGGGGCGTTGCCAGTTTTGATTCCAATTGGGGTCTTGGGCAGTTTTGCTAGTCCACTGTGAAGGATAGGGGTTATTATTTGAATTCTTCCAAAATGGGGTAGGGTATTGCATGTTAGACCAAGTAGGATTAGCAACTAGTTGATTTTTCCAGGGTGCAGTAGGATATTGTTTGGACTGCCAGGTGGGGTTAGAAAATGGTTGGCCCTGCCATGTATTTCCAAAATGATGTTGTTGATTATACTACCCAGAAAAGAAAGAAGAAGGGTCTCGTAGCATACCTGGGGGTCGATCTTTCCACTGGTGACGCTGATCCATTATATAAATTGGTTCTATTTCCTCTTCTGCTTCTTTAAAGACATATTTTAGTCTTGGGAGTAATGGTCTTTTGCATGGTCTTTGGAACAGATGGCACAGGTCTGAACCATGTCTAAGGGACACTCTCTTGAACCATGTTTCCTTCTACATTGTGGAAAAAATATATCCAACGACTATTCTTCTTCTGCTTTTTTCTGTTTAACCTGCATAACATCCAATTGTGTAGTCAAAGTACCCAAAATTTCAGTTTTAAATTTTCTAAAAGATTACCAATTTTTGCTCGAGTGACGCTCCCACTAGTGATGTTGTTGTTTCTGGTGATGGGGGCTCGTATTCCTGATCTGGTTCATGTACTACCACGTGAACACCTGATGCACAATTGGACAATGTCATCATATGTTTATTGATAAATATCACCTTTTCCCATTAAATTCAATGTTTCTACCCATGCATCCTTCATACCTTTTATTAGAGTGGCTTTAAGTATCTCACCCGGTAATGTACTATAGGGTGATCTCTGCAAGTTATATTGAAATATTTCAACATATTCTTCTAGTGTTTCATTTTCTCTTGCAATCATTTTAAAGATTTCATCCTTTAAATCCCTCGTTCTACAGTAATCTTGATATTTCGTAAGGAAGGCTTGTTTCATTTCATCCCATGAATTTATTTCTCCTCCCCCTAGTCCCATAAACCATCGTAAAGTTTCTCCCTTCAAAGTGGAAGGAAATAGATTTAGTTTATGGGGTTCAGAGGTATATTCATAGCCTCTACACAGGACATCAAACTCAAATAAGAATGCATCAGGATCCTTTGAGATTAATCCATTGAAGGTCGAAATATTTTGTAGTGGAATGGATTTCATTGGGGCATTAGCAACTGGATCAACTATAGGATATTCCAAAGTAGAATTTTGGGGTCGCGACTGATTTTTCTATGCCATTTGGTCAAAAATGTGCCAATAACCCTCAGGGATTTCTTGGTCTGGGTGTTCTATTTGAGGTGATAGATTACTTGGTCCTTTAGGATATTTAATCGCGCTACCTATATCTAGGATTTCAAGTGTTCCTTCTCCTACCAAAATCAGAGAAGATCTAGGTTTAGGTGGTGGTGGGTTTGCCTCTGTAATCCCGCTGGTCTCCCCTTCTCCTTCTTTCAAATTACAAGAAATTACCTCGTCTAAAGGACTGGAAAGTGGAGTATGTGTATTTTGGAAACTTTGTTGAGTCCCTTTAGTTCCGCTATGAACCTCAACATGAGTTGCAGCTGGTGAATTTGTTTCTTGAGAGATTTGGGTATAACCTTTTCAAGGTCCAACCGAGTCTTGAGATTCAGCTTTTTAGATGATGTCGTCTATGAAATTGCTCCTTCTAGGGGGCATCGGGCCCTGGGATTTTGTAGTTTTTGGTGGGGGTTTTAATTTTTCAAGTTCTTTCTTCTTAGTCATACACATAGACACAAATTCTATGCACCTATATAACCTCTATGCATCATCCGAAGGTAGGTGTTGGCACAAGCATGCTACTTGTTGCCTACGTAGGTTCTTACCTTCCATTTTCAATACCTCATCCTCTAGAGATTCAACTTATGCTATCTTTGACATTCTCCCTCGAAATGGCGCCAAAATGTTGGGCTCTAAAGATGTCCTAAAAACAACCTTAGTATGACATTAATTTATCAACCGAGGATTTGTCTTCTCTTTCAAGAATGTCAGCAAAGTCTATGCAAATAGTCGTAGAGGTTTAAATCGTGTAGATAATTCAGCTAAAGAAAATATAAGTCTATCTAAATTACTGCAATAATCAATTTCTTCACTCATTCATTAAAAACTTCTGAAACTAATAACTCACTCAACGTAATCATAATCTAAACAATAACACACCACGAATCAAAGCATCAATCAACTTACTGAATTCATTTATCTAAGAAACATGAATTTAATTTATGAAAACACTTAATGAATCAATCTCTCAATGATTATTTAACCTATTGGAAAGGAACAACGAATTATTGAATATTTAAGAAGGAACATCAAATGTGATTTAAACGAAAGGAACAACAAATGTGAATTAAGCGAAAGATACAGCAAATGCAAATTTGATAAAAGGGATAGCATATGCGAAAATGAAAGGAATCCACAAGCGATAAACTAACAA
>SNQJ01S0151297.1:23112-38340 GCA_010110895.2 Picea sitchensis
CCTATGGGCCTTTCCAAACCAAAGATAAAAATAATTATGAAAATAATTGTTAAAATTTGATTGAGTTATTATTTCAGAAATATTTAAGACATCTTCAATAAATTAGAGCATATAAATAAGAATTGCATGGCCAACTTAGCTATGGAGAAACATTTGATAATATACGAGTGGAGGTATTGCTATCATAAGTGAAGTTACGAAGCCACAATGAGATCTAGAGTGTTTTTTTTTTAAATGTGTATATCACCAGGAAGTTCTGGTTCGCAGTTCAATACTAGTGTATCCATCTCAGAAAGTGTTGATTACATTACATTTACTTAGTTTCTCCACGGAAGATTAAAGATTAAAGATGCCTGAATCATATTACTCCGAATATCAAGAGGTCAAAGTTCAAGCAAGTCATTCTAATGTCAATTCCCGCTCTGGTTGTTTTCTTTTAACCGCTTTTTTTTTTAATTCTTGCAATAACCACCTTTGCTCTGCATTTCAACGTGCCCAAATTTTATTTGAAGCAACATCAGTTGCGAGAGGTCTATAGCAAAGAATATATAAAAAAAAAAATATTATATAATAGATTATTTCTTTATTTCGATTCCCAAGTGCCATTCAACTTCCTCCATGTATTGCAGAAGCCCAAGTGGGCGGTCGATCTGGGTACCAACGTGGAATTCTTTCTCTTGAAAAGCATAAACTAAATAAAACTAAAGAGCAAGTTCACTCTAAGGGAAATCAACAGCTTGGGAATGGGAAATCAACAGCTTGGGAAAACAGACGCTTCCCAGTTATGGATACACCGTTAAAAATTTAAAACTATTATCAGATATGCTAATAAACAGACGCTTCCCAGTTATGGATACACCGTTAAAAAAATTAAAACTATTATCAGATATACTAATAAACAGACGATGGCGAGCGTTTCCGTGGACAGATTTGGTTATATGGTTAAATTTAGAAATACTAGTCAATAAGCTACCCGTTTCGGGTCAATTCAAGCTCAAAGCCCGAAGGCGGAACGATGTCAGTGAGGAATAAAAGAGAAGGATTGTCTCCGTTGGAGACACACGTCATTTTCTTTACTACTTATGCCTCCATTTATGGAAAAATATCAAATCTAAGCTAACGAAAGAGTTGAGAGATCAAATCAACCGGGTCTTGTTAGAGCATTTTTAGGCAGGATGAGAACGAAAACTGAGCATGTGATCTCACTGCACGAGCTGTGACCATTGACAAGAACGAGTGCCCTATACTTCGTAGGAGGGCTGCAGCTTTGCAATCCAACGGCAATGGGCTATCTATGGAGCAAATCGATCAAGTGGAGCAAAATAAAATAGAGTGTGCAATTAAATAACATGTAATAAGAGAGGGAGGGTGATCGCTGTTATAATAGAATGAGATATCATACGGTTTGTTTGGTAGAGATAAACCCTTGCGTTGTGAAAGTTTGACTACTGAAACCCTTGTTTCTCGTGCCTTTACCTTTGTCTCTGGTGCTCATAAAGGTCCGTTTCGGATAAGCCTCATCTAAAGAGGACCATTGCCAATATCCTTCTCAGAACCCAAGGCTTAACATGTGAGAAGTACAGAGATCGAAACCTGCAACTTCATCTCCGCGACTTAAAAACATGAGCGCACCAAAATAGGCTGCATGCAATTCGTCTTAATTTAACACAAATCAATAATTCACGTTTAACACTTAATTTATAGCATTAATCAATAATAAAACGTTGGTTTATTGAAGTTTTTTCTTTCAAGATAATAAGAGTAAACGTATTAAGCATACTGGTAATTCTGGAAAATTGAATCAGGGCGAAGATGGGAACAGAATGGCTTGTATCTGTACCATGAAGATGAGTCACAGTAAAAAGGTTACCAAATCGAGCACATGCTCTTCAGAATGCCATTGCCTCTGCCACTTGCACGGAATCTTCAAATTGATTATCATCCAAGGATCATAGTTAATCAGTGATCCAATTAGTAATGCCGAAGCCAGACCTAGCTGACCACACCTGGGGTAAACGTATTAAGCATACTGGTAATTCTGGAAAATTGAATCAGGGCGAAGATGGGAACAGACCAGAAAATATTCATTTCCCAAGCATAAATATAAACCAACATCCCTCGAGGAAAACTATAATGTAAGAAACATTATATGCTCCTACATTATTTATATTCAAATAAGAGGAAGAAATAAGATTGCGTAAAAGAGCCGCTAAGTTATTATCCCAACTCTTCAAAGATAGATTCTACAAAGCTAACACTCATGAATCCCAATATCTGAAGACCACAGCTAATTTGGTAACCTTTTTCCTGTTACTCATCTTCATGGTACAGATACGAGACAAGTCCAAATCGAGCACATGCTCTTCGTAATGTCATTGCCTCACTTGCACGGAATCTTCAAATTGATTATCATCCAAGGATCATAGTTAATCAGTGATCCAATTAGTAATGCCGAAGCCAGACCTAGCTGACCACACCTGGGGTAGGCGGTCACACACCATGTAGGCAAGAACACACATTGGTTGGGAACCCGCCAGCCACACACCTGCTGCCGCAACACACCATGCAGTACAACACAATCGAATCAAGATCCAATGGCCAACACCCGCTGTACGGCTGTCCGCTCAACACACCGGCAAGACCCGCCGCACTGCACTCCTAATCCTCCCGACATTCATGAAATTGACACATTGGTCGCGGACTACCGCCCTAATTCCCGTCATTAGTGAATCCTACCAACAATCTAATCAAGACCTTGGTCCACACCCTGAGAACTTATCCCACTAGCTTCTATTGAGGAGGATACTTATTTGTTTGTTCCTCACTTTGGTCACCATGAGCATGACCGGTAGGGTTGTATCGGCTTCATGGTCCGCTATGCGGGTTAATCGTCCGGCCTGTGCTACCGACATGACCGTAGATATAAACCAGAGTTTCCACTTTGGCCATTACTAAAGCCACCATGACACACCCAAACTATCTCTCATGCAGAGAATTGCCAGAAATTAATGAAGAGCACACGCTGCTACTTGTTGCTGTGGCTGAAGTACCACAAATTGTCGTTGTTCTGTCACCATGAGATAGCTTACATTCTCCAACACTAGTTTGTTCCACAGACATACCATCAACAACCGCACATGCCGTTAGTTAGCGTACCGCACACCAACAAATCAGCATTACGTCGTAAGAAGAAAGTTAGCAGCTGCATACGCCAACACCGTGACACTAACCAAGAGAGTAAGTTTGATTTGATGTCTCCAGATAGAGTTAGCGGCTTGCATGATAAATCTCTTATTATAATGAATATCCACGAAACCGATCGCAACTTAAACAGGCGCATCTATCGAGAGATGCCTTTGATTTTGAAATATGACAGTCTAGATTGGGTGGCTGATTGGACTTTATTAATATATATATTAAAAAATATTGAAAAAAAAAAAAAAAAAAAAAATATATATATATTGTTTTTATTATTACTATATTGGTTTTATTATTGCTATATTGTTTTCAACTTATGATTATTAAATATATATATATATATATATATATATATATATATATATATATATATATATACACGCTAAACTAACAAAATAATGACAACCAATAAAAAAAAAAAAAAAAAAAAAAAAAAAAAAAAATTATAATTCTTTTTTTATTTTTAATTTTATGAATATTGTTATTATTATTGAATATGAGAAAGATATTATATAACATATATATATATATATATATATATATATATATATATATATAATATATAAATTTATATAAATTTACTTAAAAAAAAAGAAAAGAGGGAGAAGTAAATTAAACAAAATGTCATATAAAATATTATTTATTAAGATACACATACTATAAGAGAAGTCAACCATATTTTTTATGTGGAGTCCTTCCATATATATATATAAACACACACATGGACACTTTAATTAAAGTGAAATGAATGTTGTAAATAATGGTTGAGGGGATTTGTCTCTTTATTTTAAAAGTTCTTAATGGTTCCATTTAATTTTTACATAAGCCTTTATCACTAAGACTTTAAGTTATATATTTTGAAGTATAGATGGGGATCATAGTAAAGGAAGAGTGTTAAATGGTGTTTGGATGCATGGTAAAGATGGAGGTCATATTCAATTTTAAATTCAAGCAAAACATAGTCATAAGTATGGTTAGTAGTAATATTGAGGGACATGGAAGGAGTAAGCCTAGTCCATGTCACATAGAATAGCCCATATTAGCATTGCTAAGAGAGAAATATATATGGATATTGCAAGATGGACATCCATTACTCGAAAGCTGAAGCGGAAGGATTAACCTGTGAGGAGGCCACCGAGTTGTGTACATCAAATGGCGTTAGTATATTATGAGTGGAGAATAATGATGGTCCCCACACAACCTCTAAGGTTATGTGTCAGGAGTCCAAAGATACGTGGTCTTATATAGCACCCTGGTGCACCGACAATGGGGCAAATGTACAGAAGCCTTGCCAGGTTAAGAGCACACCTACACGAGCCCCCACCTCAAGTGTAGGAAGGAGAATTGTGGATCATACCAGTTGGCATGATAACACCGACAACATAACAATCGCAATGGGCGCTGCCTACCATAAACATCCAAAAGGATACCATGGGCGGGCCATGTCAGAACCCAGAACTTGAGTTTTGATCAAGAAACATTGCGGGATAATAATAAGCCTATTTATATCGGTTGCGTGAAGGGGTATATGGACTAGTTCCTATTAGCCAATGTGATTATAACTCAGCAGTGTCTTAATTTCCTTTTATTTTATTATTATTATTATTTTTACCTCTAACTGCACCAGAGTAGTGAGATTAAGAGGGTGCATGGCCGCAGAGCTGGGCATGATAAAATACGTAGAGGATTTGCAGAAGTATTATCGACATTGGTACGCGCTGAAAATTAAATGAAAATGTTACAAGTAAGTGTGGCAACAACACGCGATCAGGACCCAAACAAAATGAGTTTAGTATGAAAGTTACAAAGAGACAGCTGAAGGCATATATATGTTAAGTATAATATAAATATTAAATAATACCAAAAGTGATGAAATACCTTCTTAATGTTAAATAAGTGTGATGTGGAAGACACATCTTTTAGAAGACATTCTCCAAGTCTTTGGAAACCTTCGACCATACTTTTCTAACCTTCGACACACTAGAAACTTGTATCCTAGCATTATCCATTCTTTGTAAAAATATGCTTTAAATATCTTTGTTCGATAACACATGTATTCCAATATATATGTAAATAAAGGAACAAACAAAATAACATATAATACAAATATATGGAGAATCAAATTTTAGAGTGTGGAATAAGGAACCCAAAGTGCACATTATGGTTAAACTTGTTAAACCATCCAAGTCCAACTTGATATATTTTAAGATTAAGGGTCATAAAGTGAAACAAATCTTGTAACCCAGGAAAAAATTCTTTATTATAGGAAACATTGTAATGAATGACCTTGGGGTTACCTTATAAATCCTAAGTATGGCTTGTACAATACCACTTAAGGATTACCTAACCTTAGTAATGCAGTAAAGAGTAAATGATACGCCATTGTTACAAGAAAAAGGGGAGATATTGACCACTTGCAAGAGGTTATTTTCATGAGAAGGTTAACAACTTTTAAATTTACCATAAACACTATGGTAAATTTAAAAGTTGTTAAGAGTGGAAACTAGTGATGAGTCCTAGTCCTAATTTATGGGTATTATGTGATGTGTATGTGAAAAGATTCAATACTTTTCTAGTGATACTTATTCTCCTGAGAGGGAAGGTCATGGGGCGATGTACCAATGTCTGGAAAAATATTACATAGTTAATGGAGAATTTGTTGTGGTGTTCATAGAAGTTTTACTATCTTAAGAGTGTAGCTTATCCATAATTTGGCTTTCTGTTTCTATATTTAGGAGTGAGTGGGAAAGAGTCTTGAGCCTAGAGAAACTGTAGTGCGAAGGAGGAAGTTGTGCATTGCACTTAATCATTATGTAGATTAGCATGATGATATTGACAACATAAGACTGAAGTGGGTGCTTATGTTTAGTTCCTCATTCTAATGAACATTTAAATGTATATTGTAAGTGAACCTATGTTGTGAATTTAAAACTTGAGTTAGAATGATAAGTGAAGCATCATGAAAAGGCGTTTTATTATGTCATATGGTGGCATGGATATACTCCACCGGACTCTCTATTAGTCACTATGCACGGTCCGGTCGTACGAGGGTGAGTTATCTTAAAATCAAGATGAACACACCACGAAACGCCAATTGGTCCAGCAACTGCTTCGTTCACCAACGTTATTCCATTGCTGAAACCAGGCCTGGAAAACAAACAAGCAAACAACAAATCTTATAAGAGTGAACGATGAACAATACGCCACTATCGCCAAAAACGCCTTCACAATAGGAGAAAGAACCCGAAAAGCGCCAGAAACAAACGTTAAAGATTTGAAGCCACCCAAGACGATAAGCACCAAGCAGTAAGCAGAAAAATATTACAATTCTTCAGACGTAGCTGCGCAATAACGTTAGGAAGAGAAGACCTCAAGATCAAATCACTAATTGGAATGAAATCTTGTAGTCAATTATTATTGATATAAAATGTTCACCAACCCACGTATCAACACGGTGCTCTTTATATATAGTCATGTTTGTAATAGTGAATTGATGATAGAAAGCGGGATATTCCTTGACCGTGATAAAGATAATCCTACACTAGACAATTAACTTTGTTTGAGATATAATTTTATACAAACTAAGAAAAGAGAAATATCCGTGGACAATTTGAAAACAAAAAGTGATGTGATGACATCACATGAAACTCATTTAGTAGTATATAGTCAATGTTCCTAAGCATGGAAAACCCGATGGCATATGTAATGCATCACCGCATAAGAGCGACAGCTTCCAATAATAATTGGTTATAATTTTAGGATATTCTAGGTGGAATTATATGCTGGATTAAATTATAAACAAACCAAAATATACATCTACCTCTAACTAAAGAACCAATAATGAGATAAGATTCTAATTTGCTATCAAACTAAGTTTTATATTATACTTTGATATAAAACTTAGGAAGAATAAATCATAGGGAAGTGTGTCTTCTTTAATTTAATTACAAGTGCTAAAAAAATAGAGTTAGGATAAAGTAAGGTGCCTACTAAATAGGGTAGTCTTAGTCAATATATTAAACGGCGCAAGACGTTTTTAACCAAGTGAAGGTCAAATGGGACTAGTATAGCACATGATTTTTTTATTGAGGAAAACAATTAGTAGTTGTGCCATGGAAATTTTCTTATTTTATGAATGACCATAACTCCTACACATTGTATAAGAAAATAAAAGCATCCTACTATATTTTGGTTGAAGATTGATATATTTTATATAAACTACATCCTTATTGAGATGTTCGACTTAATATTTGATATAAAGAAAGGAATACAAAATCCTTAAAATTCTTTATAAAATTTGTTTTATAGTATATATGCTATTTAACTGAAATTTTATCATTAAGTTGGAACAATAGTATCATAAAAGATTTGGTTAATAAATTATGACTCTTACAAAGAATAAGATGGAAAAATCAAATTTATATTGAAGGGTCTCCCCCTTATTGCTAACATAGTAGTAAGTTTGCAATGACCTTATGATAGTACGATCAAAGAAGTGACCAAGTAATGATTATTCAAAGAGTTAAACCAAGGGATATGAAAAGACCATGCATTATGAATATGTTGTATTTTGAACATAACTTCGGGATCTAAGTTTCTTGAAGGGTGGGTGTATGTAACGCCCCATATTTTGACCTTGGGTAGCTAGAATATCATTGCTCATTAATCTTAATAATCCAAAGTTTAGCATTGTTGAGCCGGGCTAGGGACTTGGTTAGACATTGAGATGTGTAACTCTAGACCTATTTATGTTATTATATGATATATGCTCATGATAAAGATAATTTGTTTATTTGAACATGAAAATTAAAATGGGTAAGTCTGGTACATGTATACCAATTCAAGCTATATTGTGAATGTATAATAGAAGCAATGCAAGGATGTAAATAGGATACATTTCTAATTGGAGCTGGATGCAAATATGGATTCCTATATAAATCTCAGGGATGTAATTCACATCAATACATGCTATTGGTGAACTTCAACCCACAGGATGATGAGCCGCGATAGCCAAACGACTATAGCATTGGAGGTAAATCGGACGCCCGTATCAAGCAAGTTTCTGATATCGCTTTATGTTGCAAAATTTACATTTGATTTTATGATCGTTACTACGATCTATGGCAAGTGTATTTTACAGATGCACAACTTACCCGCAGAGTGGATGTCTGACGACGCGGACTCCAAGAAGAAGCTGTATCAAGATACCGGCTATAGTGCCGACCCCATCCGAATAGAGGGCGGAGGCATTTCCCACCGCATCCTATGAAACCCCAAGTCCCGGGAGGATCAAGTGTTGGTTCACGCCCCCGTGACGCAGGATGAGTGGGATTGTCACTGTCCGCTAGGGAAGCTTCTGGTCAGATAGCCACCTTAATTTACCGTCTCTATTTGAGTTGGTCGGTGATAGCCTCCAAGATAGTCTAGCAGAGAGCGATAGGATGGAAGATGGCGTAGGTTAGGAAGGAAGGATGCTTCACTGTTAGTTGAGAATACTACTTGGGATTAAAGATGCCACTCTATTGTTTACTCACTTTGTTACTACCATGTTTAAAACCCCTTTGATTTCCTAATGGTATTTTGGATGGACAATGCGTTATTGATGCATTTTCAGTGGCACTTAGTCTCGCTAAGATTATTAAACGATGACATTTGGATCTATTGTCCTATTATGTCTTAAAGTGATCATATAGAACCATGCACCAATGATTGATTATCATTAGTACATGCATGAGATATGTGTCCGCTAGCTACTACACATAAATTCTACCCATGTACACTCAGTATAGGTAATTAATGTATTAATTATTAAGTAAGTTATTAACTATTTAATTGAATGTTCATTGAATATGTAAATTATATTGCATGTACTAATATCTACATTGTGTACTGACTTTGATAAATAGGTGGGTGTGATGAATTAAACAGGAATGGTGGAGGGTTATGTACATTTTGGGAGAAAGTAATCAAATAACATTTATTATCTAGCATGAGAACAAAGATTTTTTATTTTATTTATTGTTTCAATACAAGTCATTTATATTTAGTTTTATTTAATATTTTCCCAAATATCTAGATAAGGGAGGTGGATGGATAATGATGAGGTGGTTGAGGAGACTTGGGGAAGTGTGTATTGAAACTCGATAAATAGGGAGAAGATGATGAGGTTGAGGATGATGATGAGAGGTTGTGACATTTTTCAAGAGATGAATCTTTGGATAGTTTCCTTTGAGTACTATGCTTCATTGCTCTTAATACGCGGAGGGCCAAGAAACCGAAGTTGTTTCTTGGTTATGGAAGCCTAAGCAGGGCCTCAATAAGGTGGAGGACCGCTTGTTTCACCATGCCGAAAAGGATAAGGGAAGCGCCCAGACTACAAGCATAAATCGCGAGCTCTCACAAGCTTAAGGAGGAGGTATTTTCGATATTTTGTTATTGATGTTTTGAGTATACTTGTGTTTTAAGCTCTTAAATCTTTAAGTTACTCTACTACTTATTTCATCATGTTATTAACATTTCATCGAAAGCAGATATAGAATAATGATGTAAATGAAAATGGAATTATGTTAAAACGGAGTTGTTACCAGGTATGTGTTGTACTAAGTCGCTAATTTCTTAAAGATCCCCGCGACTGCAAGCAATGTTGGGAGTGAAACTGACACAATTTATAGCTTCTAAACATTCTTCTAATTTATCAATGTATGTTAAAGGGTAGGGGACAAGGGACAACTCTCACTGCTTGACTCCTCGGATATTGCAGTTAATATCTTTTGATCAACCCTTAGTGTTTTTAAACTTAAAAATAAAATTCTCATACATCCTTATTGCAAAGCAAATTTCAACTCGATGTAATTTTTTATCTCTTCCAACCTATTCCTAAAGGTTTTTCCTAGGAACTATGTCAAAAAGCTTTCCAAAGTAAAAAAACAACAAAAGATTGGTTTTTTAGTATTATGGAACTCCTCCTAAATGATCCTAAAGGCAACAACATGGTCCACAGTACTGAATGATATCTCCTAAACCCAAAATGGGATTCTAGCTCTTTTACCCACTTTCTAGCCAAATGCTAATCTTCTTTCCAAAATGATTCCATAAAGCTTTGGCTACAAAATTGGGCTAATCATAATGGTCCCTATAATTAGAGGGAATGTTTCTTATCCCCATTTCTAAAAAATATGAACACAAGGCTTTAAGGTCTGTGTGGTTTAAAGCCCTACTGACTGCTAAAATTTGAAGAGTTTTGTGTGTGTGTGGGAGGGATAAGGGATTGTCCCTCTAATTTTAAAAATCAACTCGTAGCTCTCAATGTCCTTAGCTTTCCCATTTAAGAGTCGCTTAACCCCGAACTCCTCTATGTCATCTAAAGAAGAAAACTTATTCCTTTGTAGGGACAATAGGAATGGTGCCTATGGAATTAGGGAACTCATGAAGAATTTTAAGGTAGGAATTCTAGTCCTGCTAAGGGAACTCATTATTTTCTTTAGCATTGCATTTTAGAATTTGTCTCCAGGACTTCTTAGATCCAACTTGTATAGTTGTGAAAGTTTCCCTTTCCTTTTATTGATATAGTATCTTTTTCTCCTTTTAATTATGGATTTGTAAGTATTGATCTTATCAAGCCTTAATGGGCTCATTGTAGCCATCCCTAATGTTTTTTCTATCAATTTTACATTCTTTATCATACCCAAGACACTCTACTATTCCTTTTAATGGGACACACTCTAAAGAGAACTCTGTTAATGGAAGTGGAAAGGGTAGTTTTAAAATTATGATAGAGTTCTTCAATGTCTCCTCTTTATAAGTTAGGAGTTTTAATTTACTATTTAACCTTTTAAGAAATGTCAACTCTACTTTTGTCAAAGCACAAATTCCTTTTACTATCAGCACTCTCAATGGTACTCCCATCTATGGAAAACCTTTAGGTTTAGGTTAAAGTTTTAAGGATTAGAGTCGCCTATGGTCATTTAAAAGTTAAAAGTTGTTACTTAATAGAAACCTGTGGGATATCAGATATCACATAATCTAAAACACTACTACCTAGCCCATGAATACAGTCATTTGGTTGAGTTTGGCCACTTTACTACTCCATTGAAATTATTGTGGTCTTGAGAGCTGCTGCAGCTTGACTAACCCAAGACCAAACAAATTCTCAATTAGGGTCTCTGCAGCTTTCGAAGCTACTAGATAAAACAAGGTCTTCATCTAGCCACAAAGGATTATGATTGTCATCACTTAAAAGAGAGTATCTCTTGTTTTAGTCATCTCCAGCATTGTAAAGTTCCTAGCTGTGAGGATATTACCTTCATTTTCAAATTATAAATATCTTGTCTTAGTTATTAGAGGGACACTCTTATCTAGACTATTATTTTCCCTATAATAATTTAGAATTAATAGGTGCAAAAATAACAAATTTCTATATACATCTTCTTAGCATTGGTGTTCCAAATTTCATCCAAATGTATTGATTAAGAGGGTTAATCTTATGAAGTTGAATGTGAGGAGAAATGTTTTTTCTAATATAACAAGCTATGCCTCATCTCCCTCTACTTGTGGATTTTTTTGTTCCATGCTTCACTACAAGACAAATTCCTTTTCCATGTTAGGGACCTTAGATTCCCTTTACATGCTCCTAATTTTCTAGATGATAATAATAATACCACTTTCTGATCCAACTTATCATAGGGACTCTCATGCCATGGAATGCTACGACAATTCCAAAAAGGGATCCCAAGTGTCCTGAATTCCTATTTTATTTATTATTATCCTTCCTGTCTCTATCCCTAACAATAGTTTTCTCGATTTCTAATTACTTCCCATTTTCCTTCTTTCCTGGGTTTTTTACCTTTTGAACTTCCTACCTTAATTCAACTTAATCTTTTGGAATGAGGTCATCATTTATAAATATTCTCTAATCTCTTTAATCTCGTGACATTTACTAAGTGTGCTATATATTTATGGTCACATACAACTTACTTTTGACATGGGATCAACCTACCTTGTGATCAATTATTTTTCCTACTCTCTTTGCTCCCATGAGGTAAGTTGTATCAATTCCAGGATTTATTTTAATTCCTTTACCATTGCTAGTGTATCTTCCTCTTGTTGTTCTTTTATACTCAAAATTATGAGGTTCAAGGTCTTTTGTTAATACCATGGTCCAATTCGATTAGCTTATTCATTTCCTCTTTGATGGGTTTGACATCTAAATTTGTTTCCATATTATTGAGGGTCAAATTGTTGGTTAGTTTTTCTTCTAGCTCTTTAATCCTATCTCCAAGTTGTGATTTTCTTCCAACCCCTCCTCTTGGGTTGATTGTTTATGTTTTCCACTTCTTTGAATCTCCTATCCTTCATTGTTTGCAATTCACTCCTTGAACACCAAGAATCATCCCATTTGAGTTTGATGGTATCTTGGTTTTTTTATCAATCACTGCCTCCAGCCCCCATTTCCTTGATCACCCTTTCTAATGTTTCAACTCTATTTGGATTTTGGCATCTCTCTTTTTTTTTTTCTACCTGATTCTATATAATCATAAAGGATCTCTAAAGATTTCTCCCCTTTGTTAGGGTGAGTTTCTTGGAATAGGTATGGAGTGCTCCATATTGAAAAGAAGAGAAAAAGATGCCACCTATTATTAAGGACTGACTTTATCTCTCAAATCAACTTTTACTCAAACAAATTCAGAAACTACAAAGATTATTCGTAAAAAAGGTAAATACAGAGATTATTCCATTCAAAACCCTAGATATATAATCTTAGAAATAAAATATCTCCTGAAAAATAAATAAACAAATAAGTATTATTCTTGTTCAAAACTCTAGATATATAATCTTAGAAATTAAGATATTATTTGAATTGAAAACCCTAGATATATAATCTTTAAAAAAAAAAAAAATAGAGAGAGAAGCATTATTCCCATTCAAAACCGTAGAGATATAATTTCAAAACCGCAGAGATCTACTATGCTCGTTCCAAACCGCGGATAAATATTATTCCCGTTCAAAACCGTAGAGAAGTTGTCACTCAAATTTAAATAACAACAATTTTAAACCAAAAGACATACATATTCCTCACTACTTTGTTAATTTTAAAATTTATTTTAATACATATTAATTATTTTGTTTTTAATTTTAATGAAGTTATTACTCAAATTTAAATAACAAGAATTTTAAACCAAAAAACATACTTATTCCTCACTACTTTGTTAATTTTAAAATTATTATAAATTTTAAATTTTAAAGTAAAAAATTCATTTTTCATTTTCATTATGAAATGTCAATTGAAAAATATACCATGTCCATTTATTTTATTTTTTGAATGTAACAAATCTACCATATTTATTATTTTATTTTTAATTTGTAAATTATATTATATCTAATCAATAAATATGATTATATCTAATTAATAAATATCCAATAAAAAAAATGATTATATCTAATTAATAAATATCCAATAAAAAATATGGTTATATTTTTATAAAATTTATTCTTAATAATTATAATATTTTCAATTTTTAAATATGTTATAGCTTTTAATATAAAAAAATTCATTTCTATTATTTATGAAATTTAATTTTTTCTTGTTTTTAATTTTCCAATATTTTTAATTTTTTAAAATATTTTTATGATAAAAAATATACAATACATATTAAATTGAAAGTGGAAAATCTACCATATATGTTTGTTTGTTTAATTTGTAATGAAATTTTTATAATACTCACTTAATTATTTATTTTATTTATTTATCTTATTTATTTTATAAAGTTTTACATTTTATTATTTATTTATACAAATCAATCAATATTTTTAAATTTTTATGAAATTCATTTAAAATAATCTTTCATATATCAAATATATAAAGATCATCACACTAATGGAGATGTCAGTTTTTTAAGTTTTAATCGTTGTAATTTAAAATAAAAAAAACATAGATGTTTTTGAATACTTTATCAAATTTTTAATATAACAAATCCATTTTTTTATAATATATAATATTTTACATTTTTTTAATTATTTATTAACATTGAAAGTGAAAAATCTATTATGTCCACTTGATTGAAAATGGTTTTTTTTTAATATGGAAAATCTACTACACGCATTCACTTATCATTGCTTTTGTGAATGTAAAAGTGGAAAAGTCTAACGCCCATTTTTCCTTTTATATTAAGCTCTATATGTGGTTAGTGCGTTAGGTCACAACTTGAGACTATCTCACTAACGTAAACCCTATCTTATATATTTATGCAAGCGCTTAGTCATGGAGTGGGATGGCTATTGGATATTTCACTGCATGGGCAGCTTCCATATCCCTTCGCGGGCTCGCTCTCCTCTACGTATTGATTAATATTTTTATAATATATGGATCGACTATTAAATTCTACAAACAAGGGAGAATGTAAAGTATACCATAAAAACGAAGTTTCAAACCTATAATAATTCTAAAAACGGCAACGTACTCCCTCGCAGCTGTTTCGTGAAAATGGTTCGCCACTACGCTTACGTTCTTTGACAGTTGTTTCCACTGACCAAAATAGCCGGATCTCTGGCATTCCGTTGAGGCACCTTAGCCATTACTGGTTGGCGGAAGCTTGTGTGTAATCCACCTTATTTTGATTTTTAGGGAGCATTACCCGAGAATTCTGAAGCACTTCTGTGGATATAATTTGCTACATTCCTCCTGTCCTTTGGCGTTTTCGAACGTCGCGGATTCAATTTCAAGCGTTGATAAATAGTTTGCTCACAGTAGTTTGATTTTTCAGTAAGAAGATCCTGGCAGCTTACAAACAGGGATCATTTTCGGCTCAGAGATGAAACAGCGATGTTGTTGTTCTCTCTCAAATCTGCTTTCCAAAATCAAATCAATTTCCTGCGGAATTACTTTAGTCGCAAGGAAGGACGAGGACAAACACTGAGAGTAATAAAACAGTGGATAGTGCGTCGAGCATAGTAAATACGTGAAATGTGCGCGGTGACGTGGGTAGGAGAAATGTCGTTATGTGAGGGAGAATGATGAATCGATAGGAAGGAAGA
>SNQJ01S0151298.1:0-23102 GCA_010110895.2 Picea sitchensis
TAGGGGGTGAGGCAATATTAGAGTAAATGTATTTACTCTAATATTGCCCCACCCTCATAATATGGGGGGTGGGGCAATATTAGAGTAAATGCATTTATTCTAATATTGCCCCATCCCCCATAATATGAAGGTGGGAGGTGGGGCATTTACTCTAATATTGTTACACCCCCCACCCTCATAATATTTACTCTAATATTGCTCCACCCTCATATTATGAGGGTGAGGGGTGGGGCAATATTAGAGTAAATGCATTTACTCTAATATTGTCCCACCCCCCATAATATGAGGGTGGGAGGTGGGGCATTTACTCTAATATTGTTCGACCCCCACCCTCATAATATTTACTCTAATATTGCCCCACCCTCATATTATGAGGATGGGGAAATATTAGAGTAAATGTATTTACTCTAATATTACCCCACCCTGATTAACCGGATTAAAAAACTAAAAATCTTTCCATAAAGTATGAATATCTACACAAATACAATCGAGATAAAGATGCCCAGAAAAATATATCTATCACATAAAACCACTGTCACCCGCCTAAACCAGTTGGGTCAATCCAAGTTAGACTTTGACAACACTTTCACTATTTTCAAGAGGGTTTAGCTGTCAGTAATTGCAAGAGCTACTAACCAAACAAACACTTGTGCTTTGCACGCTTTCTTTACAAAAATAGAAACACGGTTGATTTACAAAGAGAAAAAAGTGTAGGAGGTAGGAGGGACTGGCTTCACTGCCATTTCGATCTGCTTCCCCTGCAGGATGGGCTTATGTAGGGTGTGAATAATTGCAATTGAAAAACGTTTACATGTACTGGACTGTCTGATATTCTTTGCATCATCATGCAATCCAGCAGGGTTGCTTATGAACGGAAGAGTTATTCAGCAAGCGTAGAATTTGGTCAGGAAATAGTAATTTTTCAAAGTCATTCGACCGGACTCCGATCATGATAATCTGTATCCAAAATGTATTGCAATTAATACACTCTAAGATGCTTATTAACCTCAAAATACAACAATGTAGGATGCTTATTGATCGAGTGAGGACAACTGTGCCATGATAATACAGAAGCCAACACAGGGAACCCCTTCCACGGTGTATGCCCAATTACAACAATGATATTCCCCACCCATAAGCCCTCAATCTGTCTATCAAGTAAATATGAAAATAAATATGTCTATCAAGTAAATATGAAAATATATGTAAATGGATAAAATCCAATTAACATATTNGGAGGTGGGGCATTTACTCTAATATTGTTCGACCCCCCACCCTCATAATATTTATTAATACACTCTAAGATGCTTATTAACCTCAAAATACAACAATGTAGGATGCTTATTGATCGAGTGAGGACAACTGTGCCATGATAATACAGAAGCCAACACAGGGAACCCATTCCACGGTGTATGCCCAATTACAACAATGATATTCCCCACCCATAAGCCCTCAATCTGTCTATCAAGTAAATATGAAAATAAATATGTCTATCAAGTAAATATGAAAATATATGTAAATGGATAAAATCCAATTAACATATTGATATTTAGATTTCAATTAGATTTAACATAAATCTATTTTAATTCTAGATTTATCATAAGTATAGGTATAAGTATAGGTGAAGAAAGATAAAGTCCTTCAAAATGTAAAACTTTTTTCCAAATTTTTTAAACTTATAATTTTTTTTTGCTTTGATAAACTTAATTCATTTAGATACATGATACATCTCAAGATTATATATATATATATATACACTAATGGTTAATTAATTTAAGTGTCTTAAATTTTTTTTTCAACAAACTGAATTTATTTATGCATTTGAAAATGCAATTTAAAGAAGAAAATTGTGATTTCCTGTAAATTTAAGTGACCGGATTCTGATGAAAAGGAAAAATGGTAAAACACTTTGACAAAGTCACCAATATATATATATTTGCCACTTGTCAAGTCCATGTTGAACAATGAAAAAATATTGGGCAACATACCATAAAAAGATTTAATTAAAAAACAAAAATAGTTTCAATTGTGTTATATATACATATAAAATTTGATATTGAATATTTTAGTTAAGGTGGAGATTGAAATATTTTCTTTATGATTAGCATTGAAACATTTTTTTATGTTATTAATACTTTTTTAAATACCATATGTTTACTTCACTTCATATTATATTAGAAAAATTGAAAATTAATAAAAATTCTTTTACTTTAAATTATCTTGTTTACATAATTATTTTAGTTAAATTGAATATTGAAATATTTTATTTATAATTAGATGTTCTTTTTTTCCATTAATGTTTTTATTGAATGTTGCATGTCAAATTTCTATTAAACAAGCACAGAAAAATTATACATCTCTTTCATCACTTGTAAAAAGCACCTTCTTAAACAATGAATTCCAATATTTCTAGCCTTTCTGGGCTTCAACTAAAGGTTGTAATAACATCAGTGACAGTATTGTTTTGCATACAATCTAGGCGTTGTTTCTATAGCAATACCCATTGTTTCAATGTCTATAGTGAAAAATTGTACATATGATTTATAGTTGTCTGTGTACTTATGATTTATAGTATTTTTTTTATTTGGTTGGCAGTTTTGAATCTTAGATGAAGTATGAAGTGGTGTTCAAAAGAGTGGGCTAACTTGAGAGTATTTTTTTATTTTTTTTTCTAAGCATTTGAGTTGGTTTAAAATGGAGCAAAATCCCTGAATAAGGTTCTGAAATGTATAGAACTTTGATTTATGAGAAACTCAAAAATCTGATCAGATTGCCCATTTTTTTTTGCCAAAAAACAGATCTGTTTGCTCCCACTTACTTCAGTAATTTCAAATCATATACTCACTATTATTTATTTATATATTTATTTGGTTGTCACTTTGGATTCTCAGCCTTTATTTTTTCTTCTTTTCTCATTGGATCCATCTTCATTCGATCTTTAAATATTGGGATTCGGAGGTTCTCATTTTGTCAGATTAACATTATTTTCTCTAGTTGTACTGCAATTTGTCTATTTGGCTTTCTTTTCTTTAATCTTTTCTCCTTGGATCCATCTTCCTTGGTTTTTTAAATATTGGAATTCGGAAGTTGTCATTCTCGTTCGTTCATGTATTTGTCACCACTGTATTAACATTATTTTCTTTGGTTGTACTGTGGTTTGTGTATTTGGCTTTCTTTTCTCATTATTTTCTTTGGTTGTACTGCAGTTTGTTTATTTGGCTTTCATTATTTTCTCTGGTTGTACTGCAGTTTGTTTATTTGGCTTTCTTTTGTCCTTATCCATCTTCCTTGGTTCTTTAAATATTGGGATGCTGAAGTTGTCTTCTCACTCATTCATGTTTCTGTCACTACTGTTGTCTTCAAATATTGGGATTCGGAAGTTGTCCTTCCCATTCATTCATGTTTTTGTCACTGCTGTTTTAATGACTGGCTCGTCAAATTAACATTATTTTCTATCGTTGCAGTGCAGTTTGTCAATTTGGCTTTGTTTTCTATCTCAAAGCTAAAGGCCACAAACATACTCGAAAGGTCGTGCTGTCTACGATCTTTTCAGTTTGAAAAGGATCCTGTAACTTTTGAGGATATGGTTCAAAGAATTCGAGAAATTCGTACTGAGAAGAGAGCACGCTTAGCCTTGCCACCCTGAGGTAAATTGCCTTGAAAGTATAATGCTTTATACGGATCCCCAGAGTTGCGACGGCAATGCGCTGTTTTAACAATGTACAGGGTGTTGTTATTGAGAATCGGGTTCAAAGAATTTGGGTAATTTTTATTGGTTATTAAGCTTAATCTTTTGAATTGCATGACATAATTATAATAATAATAATAATAATAATTTATTTTTAAGGTTAAGGTCAAGCTAAAACACTAAAATGATGTATTGATGTATAAAGTGTATATTTTCTATCATTTTAAATTTAAATTAGAGTAAATACATATTTTTAAACATCAAACCCACTTAAATACAATGGATACAACAATTCAATTACTTTAATAAATTTAGCATTTAAAATATACCATTTGTTCAAATAAAGACATTTGTTCAAATAAAGACAGAAGGAATAATGACAAATGACAAACATGAATTACTAAAGCAATAGTGTTCAAATGTTATTGATATAAATAAAGTGTTTATTTGATACATTAGTGGAGCATAATGAAACCTAGATATAACTTCACATGTTTTACACCCTTTAATGTTGTGTTAGATAGAACTTCATATGTTTCACACCCTTATATGTTGAGCATATTGAAGACATAGATATAACATCATCTATTTTAAACCCTTGTATGCTTCACAAGAGGCCTTTGATAACCAGCATTTCAAAATATGAACAATTTTGCATCAAACTTCCAATAGGAAAATAAATCAGACTCGGTCTATCATCTATTTTACACCCTTGTATGCTTCATAAGAGGCCTCTGATAACTAGCATTTAAAAATCTGAACAATTTTGCATCAAACCTCAAAGAGGAAAATAAATCAGACTAGGTGTATCATCTCTTTTAAGGGTTAAGATGTTAAGTGTTAAGAGACAAATCATTTTAAGTAGGAGGTATATAAAAATAAATAAGTGAAGTTTTAATGTATTGTTATTAAAAATAAATAAGTAAAGTTTTAATGTATTGTTATTAAAAATAAATAAGTGAAGTTTTAATAAAAATGAATAAGTGAAATTTTAATGTATTGTTATTAAAAATAAATAAGTGAAGTTTTAATGTATTGTTATTAAAAATAAATAAGTGAAGTTTTAATTTGTTAAGATGTTAAGTGTTAACAGACAAATCATTTCAAGTAGGAGGTACATAAAAATAAATAAGTGAAGTTTTAATGTATTGTTATTAAAAATAAATAAGTGAAGTTTTAATTTGTTGTTATTAAAATATGATGAGATAATTTTTTATTAAAATTATAATTTTAGATTAATTAAATTGACATTTTTATTTTAAAAATAAATTCAACATCTTATTTTACTATAATAAAATTTATAATATTAACCTTTTAATATTACTATTTTATTTATGTAAAATAATTATTACTTAATTTTAAATTATTATTTTTTTAAATTTTATTTAAATTTTAAATAACTTCCCAAAAATATTTCATAAGATGTTTAAATTAACATGCAATACTCTCTCAATAAGAAAAAGTAAATTTTAAATGATGGAAAAAAGTAACTCATTTGATTTCTTTTTCAATATGCATATCTTAAAATAACAAGTGTTCATGGCAGGGCAATACACATATCTTAATATGGAATGGGAATAAATGCACCGCACTTAGCACATACACGTGGGAAGAATCTTGAATTACAGCTGGTATCCATGTAGAGGATGACTTGTGGCAGTGTGTCACGGTCACCCAGAAGACATTGGGCTAAGGTGTGTATAGTTAAAACATGGGACTTAGAAAATTTAGGTCTCAATGATTTGCAATAAATGTTCCTAGAAAAAAGGACCAGGAAGCATATACATTAAACATTCAAATATAATAAACACAATTTCCTGACATCCAACATAGTTGAAGGAAAATGTTTTTAGCATTTCCGAATTAGTTTTCTTTGAAAGTTATCAAAAATTAATAATGCCTTGCAATAAAGGTTCGTGGAAAAAAAGGACTAGGAATCACACACATTAAACATTCAAATATAATAAAAACAATTCACTGACATCCAACATAGTTGAAGGAAAACAAAATTAGCATTCCCGAATTAGTGTTCTTTGAAATTTATCAAAAATTAATAATGTTTGTTACATATTTCTATAATCTGTTCCATATTTATGGAAATTTAAATGCGTTTGTCATATAGAGACTAAGATTGGGGCTCCCGCGGACAATAAAAAAAATAAGTACAAGAAATAGGAATGTAGAAAGAAGAAGTGTGCTACCGTAGAGAGGAAGACGTGAAAATAAGAAGTTGGAAGTTATGAGTCTTTGGTTAGAGATTTATATTTAAAGAGGTAGAATAACTGGATTGATAAAGAAAACAAGATCTGATTAGTATAGACTTACTATGAAGCCGATGCGTTTTTGTTGCTGTCCTCTATGACCACTGGAATCGTGCCAACCGGTTGTTTCCCTTCATTGATGAGCTTGTTCATTCTTCGTTGGAACCATTATTCAAAGTAGCTTCTCATGGGGGGCACGTTGATTTCATCCCAGATTTCTATGTAGAAAAGCTCATTTTCTAATTTCCTTAGATCCATAGAAATACTATGCAGAGGTTGTTCAATTTCTTCATTGTGTGTTGAATAGTCCACTAGCCAATTCTCGACCTCATCTTCACCATATTTAAGGATGCCGTAAAACTTTTCTAAAGACAACCCCTTTAAAATATCAAGTTGTTCATCGAAGACTTGTTTGATCAAGGACAAGGATTTGAGGATTAAGTTTGGGTCTTGAACCTCGTTGGTACTTCCGGCTAAGTCTATTTGGGTCAGGTTTCTGAATAATTATTCTTTCTCTAATATGGCTTGTTCACATGATTTGACAATGAGCTGCAGGTTCTTAACTTTCTTTTGCCATCATGTTTTTAATTGTTTGATCTGCTTTGGGGAGGGGAGATCCTCTTGTCTTCTTTTCAGATCCAAGTTGTTGATGGCATGGTTGGAAAAAGGGGTCACCATCTGTTCATAGAAACGTTCTTCATTTTTTAAATTCATCTGCAAATGTCTGTGCAAATCATTTTCCCTCTTTCAAAAGGAAGCTATATTTTAGGATGTTTCCCAGGCTTTAGTAATTAGCTGCATTCTTTTCTTGATGTTCTTCTCTACAAAGGCTCTATAAGATGTGAGGAGACTGGAGGATACTTTTAACGTGGTTGTAGGGGTAGCAGGCACGGTTTTTTCTAAATGACTAGAAAACACTGGGGTAGCAATGAAAGCCTCCTCCAATTCCTTGATTCAGCCATTCAGTCTGGCATGCTTTGATTCAATTCCTCCAATGGAATCATCAAGAGCATCAACGGTTGCGTGGTGAAATTGGGAGATTTGGGATGACTGTATTTTCCTAAAGTTAATCTCTGTACGAGATTTTCCTTTCTTATTTGTTACATCTCTCTTTTCAATGATTAAATTTTTAGATTGGCTGTCAAAAACAATGCTCTGGAACACGAAGGATTCATCTTTGTCAAAAATGTCGGTCTTAGATATTTCCATTGTGGAACCATGGTGCATCTCATCCGCAGGCGGGTCAACTTTGTTCGACAGGGCATCCATAGAAGTTTCAAGTTGCATGTCCTCACTTTCAATTTTGGGTTCTTCCACCTACCCTACAATGTTTTTTCTCTTCTTTGTCAGGGGAAGCTTGTGAGAAGTATATGTCTTTGTGCGAGGAGGGTTCTTATCTCCTCCCCTGTTTGAAGATTTCTGGTTTGCTTTCTTACTATGGTGGGTCGTTGAAGCGAGGCTCTGTGATGTCGTGCTCTTGGGAGTTTTGCCAGGAATTGGACACTCTTCTCGCCATATACTTTTCCCTATTGTCTGTACAATTACATTGTGATTCGCAATGTCTCTATGTCACAATCGTCAAAAGCAGGAGTGTTGTCGTCATTGTCTCTGTCTTCAGTCAGACGTCTATCGATAAAAGAGCTTCTAAATCCAACTGATAGTAAATGTTCTCGAAAAATCCCATTAGGTTCTAGCCCTTTTAGCCTTTCAACATATTTTAGGTTCAAGTTCTTGAAATGGCCTGTGAATTCATCAATATTGTTGACGTTTCTGCACACGAAGTCTTCAACTTTCCATGGCAGAGGAATGAACTATTTTTTTCTCTTGTCATGGTGTTGGTTTAACTTCTTTCTTCTACTATCTGAGTTATTGACCCAGGGTTCATGTCTTTCGGGTTTCCAACAAAGCCTCTAAAACTATCGACTCTCCTGGTAAACTAGAAGGCAACACAATACACAAAGTGCATTGCACAGTTTCACCCGAGATAGCTTTAAATGGGTGGTTGTAAGAATCAGGTGTTTACATCCTAGGATTCAGTATGATATAGGGGTTTATTATTAGGATCCATCTATTACGAATCGTGGTTGCAATCTACTAGTACTCACGGGTGTGCATCTATCCTTCACAGTTTATTTCCTGAACAACACAATCGTATTCGATAACAATGCATTAACTCATTCACTAAGCATAACAATTAACTACTGCAAGAAAATAAAAATATACATGCATTCATCACATTACACAAATATTATCTTGGTTCACCCCCTCTTAGGCTACGTCCACAAATATTTGGCTCTTAGCTCTTTTATTATGGCAGTTCTGCATCTCCAACGCTCTGCGCTTACAATTCCCTCTGATGAGTAATATCCAAATGAGGCGAACTAGATCACACCATGCTCCACAACCTGTGATCTAATCCTCAGATCTTCCTCCTCGCCTCTATTCTTAGCTCATCAACTTACAAAATTGGTTCCTAGTAGAATTACTTAACGCATCAACTCGTACATAGCTACGATAGAACATTACAAAAGTTTAACCAATACAAAATTGAATCAAAATCTATATGATACCTGCGTATCTCTATTTATGTATATCAAGCTCTTCAACCATTTACAATGTATTACAAAAACCCTAACCCTACCAACGTTAGGTCTTCCTCCCATGCACGTGTGTTGTTCTTCCTCCAGTTGTCGCTTTCCTTATGCACGCTTTCTTGCATGCGTGTGTATTGTGTTACCTTCCAGTTGTTACTTTCGTTTCTGAATGCTTTCCAACAGGACCCCAACACTGACATGTGACTTGTCCCGAGTCACCTAATCCTTCTGAGCTTCTTCGATCTCCTTGGTGATCATATGGAACTTTTCCTTGAGCTCTGCTACTTTTGTCAGTGCCTGCGCAGTCTTATCCTTGATGGTGTCTACTACCTGATCTGCCCCTTCATCGTTCAACAATCCTTCACATTCGGTCTGGGACTGTGCTATCTGTGTTTTAGCTCCTTCTACTTGTGCGAGTATTTCTGCTACCCATTTCTGTAGTGGCTTTATTTGATCCCGACGCTCTTGTTTCTGTGTTTGTGCAGTGATAAGTTCTTCCTGCATATTCTTCATCTCTTGTGTCCCTTTGACTCGTTCTGGGATTGGTATGGTCTTATGCCTCTGTTTGAGTTCTTGGATCGTTGCATTGATCCTTTCCTCTTCCTTGTCCCAACATTGGACTTGTGGGTCCTCCTCCAACCTTTTCCAAAGTTGCGTTGCTTTATCGAGCAATTCAAATGTTGTGCTAACCTGTTGTTCCATATCCTACAACTGTGATGTTGCTTCCTATTTCCTCTTTTCCTTCACTTCCGGTGGAGTGGTTGGTGTGAGTTGTTTGCGGATATTCTCGATTTCCTTCTTATACTAATCAATTGCCTCTGCAATTTGGTCAATATTTCCTACCACTGGGAGTTCATTCCCTTGCGCGGTGCTTGGGAGTTTCTCAAAAACTCCTCCCACTCTTTGTTCCAGTTCATTCCTGCATTCCTTTTCCTCCCGAGTTTCGATCTTGGCATGCTCACAGACTTTTTCCAACGCCTCCCGCTTCTTTGTTGCTTGTTGTAGCTCGACTAAGTTTTTATGTGCACGAGATTGTACCTCGTGGTCGACGCTAACCTGCAATTTGTGTAGTGCCCTCGATGGAATCCGTGTCAAGACCAATTGAATGTTGTCCAAATCCTTCAGGGGTGTCTTCCCCATGATTTCATCTATGAGCAACATGCTAGGTTTGATGTAAATCGTTGCGTTTGCGTGTGTCATGGAGTGGACTAGGTCTCGTTCTTCTACCTCCACTCTTTCTCTGGTCTATATTATTGGTGGCTCTATACCTGTGCTTGTGGCTACTGAATTTCTTCTAGTATTGGTGTAGATTTCACTGGTGTCCTCTTTGAGGATGGGATTTCATCGATGTCGACGATCTCCGACTGTTGTTGCTCATTCTCTTCCAGCGGTCTCCGTGACCTAGTTTGAACCCTAGTCGGTCTGGTTGTCTAACTTCTTCTGTTCACTTTGATGGTGCCATAGTTGTGACTGTCGAACGTTTTCTAATTTCGAATAACTTCTGGGAGTTCTGTGGTATTTCTCTGGTCGTTCTAGCTGCTATTACTCTCTCCCTCTTTTCCTTTCGCAAATAGACCAGTTGCTCGTGTGTTGTATGGGCTTGTCACAAAGCTTGTCGAGGACGTTTCCTCCATTATGTGTTTAATGCATCATAATTGTGGGTTCAATGCATCTGTGATGGTTTCGTACTTTACCTTATGTTTTTTTTGCCGTCTCTTGTTGGCGTGTTTAATGTGATCTCCCATCGGTCCTTGTTGTGCTTTAATTCCACTTAGTTTTGTCTTTCCATACTGCTTTTTCCAACTTTCTGTTTCTCTCTTATTTTCCCTTTGTATGTGACTGTTGTTCACGCCTTTGTCGAATTTTTGTTTTGAACGTCATGCGGCCTTTATATCTCTTGCGTGTTGCATGCTTTTTAGTCTTTTTATTTTTTTTACTGCGGGGTGTGTGGTCAATTGTCCTTGTACAACTTCATTCGGCTCTCGTTGATCATTCCTTTGAGGTCTGCGCCTTCTAAATCTCTTAACTATACAACTCCTCTGTCTGTGACATATTTTACCTTGTATGGTCCTAACCGACTAGATCTATGAGACCTATGGCCCTAACCGACTAGATCTAGTCTGAGACCTAGTTTGAACCCTAGTTTGAACCCTAGTTTGAACCCTAGTTTGAAAACATTTAAGGAAGGAGATCTAGTATTTCTCTATGATAGCAAGCCATTTCTGCACCCAGGGAAGCTCAGAAATTTAAAATATCAAACTAGGTCTAGTCGGTTAGGACCATACAAGGTAAAATGGCTTGCTATCATAGAGAAATACTAGATCTCCTTCCTTAAATGTTTTCTTCTTGATGTTTCAATCATGCTAAGCTTTGTCTCTTTCTTTTTGCATGTGTTGATGGAATCTTGCTAGGATTCGGTCTTCCTCCATTGACAATAACTGATTTAGTCTTTCCTCTACTGTGCCTCATTCTGTCATCTATGTGATAGCTGCTACGCGTAATCTAGGTACTAAAAATTATAATGGCACTACTGCTTCTTGGCCATAGACTAGCTTGAATGGTGTGTGCCCTGTCAACTTTTTGCATGTGGTCCTATACTCCCATAATATTTTTGGTACTTTGAGGTCCCAGTCATCTCTATTGACGTTACATATATTTGTTAGTGTGTTCTCCATAATTTTTTTAAAGGCTTCTATTGTGCCATTTTCTTGTGGGTGATATGGTGTGCTCTTCTGGTGATGAACTTCAAAATTTTTAGTCAACGCACGGATGGTGATTTTTATGAAGTGTGTGCCTTGGTCACTCATCAAAACTCTTGGGCACCCAAATCTAGTGATGACTTGTTCAAATCAGAAGTGTGTAGCTATCTCTGTGCTGCAATCTTTTACTGGTGCGGCTTCTGCCCATCTTGTTAGGTATTATGTCGCGATGGTAATGTATCTTACCCCTGTTCTTTTGGCTGGTGGGTTAATTGGTCCCACAATGTCAATTGCCCATTTATCAAATGCCTGTAATGTTACTTGTGGTTGTAGTGGCATCTCGTCCCTTCTGTTGGGTTTTCCTACCCTTTGACAAACATCACATCTCTGACATTACACTTTCGATTCCCCATGAATCGTTGGCTACCATAGTCCTGTGCGTAGTACCTTCTACGCGGTAGCTTTTCCTATGTAATTCCCTCCTGTGATTCCCTCATGGGCTTCTGCTAAAATTCTTGATCATTCATGCACTAATATGTACCTTCACAAGATGATGTCTGCCCCTATCTTGTATAGGTGTCCTGTGATCAATTGATAGTCGATTGCACATACTACTAGGTTCTTCTTCTGCATGGTGGTGTATCCTTGCTGCGTAGTACCTGTGCTCAAGTACTGGATGATCTCTACGAAGTAGTTATCAACAATCTGTACTAAGAATAGATGTGCATTTCGAAAGTTGTCTTCTAAATTCATAGGTTCTTCTCCATTTGTGACCCTGGATAGGTGGTTAGGTCCTGCATTCAGTTTCCCTAGTTTAACTATTACTTCAAAATCAAATTCTTGAAATAGCAGTATCCATCGACAAATTCTCCCCCCAACATTGGCTTGTTGACTAGGTATTTTAGGGCTGAGTGATCTGTAAACATCTTAAAGTGTTTTCCCAATAGGTAATGTTTGAACTTCTGTAGTGCATAGACCATAGCTATGCCTTTTATTTCTGTCATGTTATAATTATGTTCCGAGTCTAAAACATTTCTGCTTGCGAATGCAATCGGGTGATCCAAGTCTCCTGCTCCTGGTTGTGCTAAGATAGCTCCCAGTGCTATTGCTGATGCATCTACATGCACATGAAATGTCTTCTCCTAGTCTGGAAATACTAATATTGGTGTGGTAACCATCTTTTCCTTCAAAGTATCTAGACTGTGTTGACACTCGTCATTCCATTAATACTTTGTATCCTTCCTTAATATTTTTTCCATTGGGGTTGTGATCTGCGTATACCCTTTAATGAATTTCCTATAGTATCCTGTGTGTCCTAACGTTGCTCTTACCTAGCAGACTATTTTTGGTGCTGGTAAGTTAATAATGAAGACGATCTTGGATGGATCAACTAACAAGCCTTGTTTTCATACTATATGGCCCAATAGTATCCCAAATGGTGTTCCAAATATGCATTTCTTGATGTTCAATGATATCTTGCATTGTCTACATATCTATAACATCATTTGTAGCACTTCCACATGGTTTTTCAATAGACTGTAAACTGTCCAGTCATCCAGGTAAACTTTGAGAATCTAATGGATGAATTCCTTAAATGCTGCGATGACCACTCTGGAGAATATTGTGGGTGCATTCTTCAGTCCAAACGGCATGACTGTGTATTAATAAGATCCCCATTCCATCACAAATGTGGTCTTGTGTTTGTCCTCCTATGCTATCTTAATCTGATGGTAGCCTGAGAATCCATCAGTGAATGAGTAAGCTTCGTGTCCCCCCACATTCTCTAACACTTCATTCGTGAACGATGTAAGGAATGGGTCATGTAGACGTGCATCGTTAAACTTCCTCAAGTCGATGCATATCCTGATCTCTATTCCTTGTTTCTTGTCCTGTACTACCATCAGGCTTATCCCATCTGATTCTTCAACTAGTTCGATGATGCCGTCTTCGAGCATCTTGTTGATCTCATCTTTAACTTTCTATTTATATATGGGGTTCAGTTTGTAGGGTTGTTGTCTAATAGGTATCACTTCAGGTCTGAGTGGTATCTTCATATCTCCCAGTTCTCTGGCTATACCCTTCATCTCTGTAAATGTTGTGGGAAAAAGGTCTCTATATTCTCACAACAATTATGTGATGTGTTCTACTATTTTCTTATCCCAGTAGTCTCCAATGCTGGCCATTTTGGGTTGCTCAACTGTCTCGATGTTAACTTTCTTTACCTTGATTGGAGTGGCAATGACTTCTGATTCTATGGGTGGTCCTTCCATATCTATTTCTCCTTCTACTTCTTCGATCTGAATGTCGCGTGGGTCATCTTCATCTGGTGCTTCCTCCTGTACATGATAACATGACAGTAGTTCCTTGACTGTCTGTTTAATCCACTGTTTCTCTTTTGCGATAAATTCTATTTCTGGTTCTTTGATGAATATTACTCCTTTGATTCGTTTGAGAGCTGCGTCTATGTTGGGGTTCTCATGCTCAAATGAGAAAGTTATTGTGAAGTTTTGTTGCAATGTCCTCCATGTTGTAGTTCCTTTGCGCAATTCCTGGTCTTTATACCAGTTCGCTGGTATGCCCTCTAAAGTATGTATGAAGTGATGAGGCCATTCCTCTGGTGGTGTCATTTTCCACAGCGTTTTGCACTTCGCCAAGTGTTCCGCTGGTGCCTCTTTTCCTTGGTATTTCTATTGTTTGTTGCATTCCTGTTTTGCGCCGAACCTTATGCGCAGTAGTCACTTACATTGATACCAGTCTATAATGGTATCTTTATGTGTGCCCCACCATATTGCGGGTGTGGCCTTAAGTGATAAGTCAAGTTCTAACAGTCGTTGGTTTTATAATACTTCGTCTTTGTATTGTGTCAAGAATGTTTCCAAATACTTCAGTTTGTGGAAACTGGGTGGTTCTCTAATTTTTGTGCCTACCCATCTTATTGTGCGGTCTATTCTTGCAAATCTTCACGTGGATACTTCGTGTAGTCTCTGCTGCTAGTTTTCTAACCCAGTGTCCGAGTCTGTTGCGCATGAAGCAATGCTCCACCAACTAAGTACCCTGTCTACAGTTGGGTTTACATAATCCTCATCGCACACAGTTGTTATATACAACTGGCCGATATCCTCTAAGTCCAGGAAAGTGGGTTCTATGAAACTCTCCCCTTCTGATGGATCCAATGGGGCTATGAGCCTGTATTCTCCAGATTCAAATGTCATTTTCCTGGTTTTCAAATTGATTATGGTCTGGTTGTCAAATGCCCAATCTAGACCAAGCAGTTTCAGGTAAGGTGTTGTGCCATCCACTATTTCAATGAATTCAAAGTCTACTTTAGTGCACACTCCATCAAGATCTACTGTCACTCCTTTTAGTATACCTATTGGTAGGACTCTATGTTGGTTTGCTAGTTTTAATTGGACATTTCATGAGTATCCCAATGTTGGTTCTCCCATACATTTCCAGGTCTTCTTGGGTATCACATTCACTTCAGATCCTAGGTCTAGTATAATGTTTCCCATGTTGAAATACACAATGTTAGAATTTAGTCTAAACTCCCTACTTGTTCTTCTTCGGGTCTATAGGTGATTGACAGTTTTTGGTTCTAGCTTTTCTTCCGTCTTGTTCCTACATTTCTCTAGTATGTTTTGCAATATTTTCATAGATGAAGGATCACTTAATATTTTCATGCATGATTGCAAAAATCCTTTGATTGTACTTACTTATCCCTTGGGCTGCATTCCGTTGGTATGATCCAATGATGGCGGCATCTCATATTCTGGGGCTTCCTTGAATGGTTGCGCAGTTGAATTCGACGTTGTGTCCTCCTTCTGAAATTCTTGTCTAGATTCCTTAAAAGTCTCATTTTCTTTTGACGCGTCAAACTACTTTCTTGGTTTGGTGTTTTTCTTTACCCCTTGGTTTTGTTTGGTTCTTGTCGAACTGCCTCACTTCTTGTTTTTTTTCCTCCAAGAATGACTATATTGATGTTTCATCTGTCATCCCTAGCTTCGGCTGAAATCCACTGGACATTCTGATATTTTTGGTTCCTCTTTTCCTGAATCTTTACTAGTAGTGTTGGATATTCCTCTGTCTCATGGTCTGATGCGCGACAATGCATACAAGTTGCTGGTGGAAGTGGACATTCCCGTGCATAATGTCTTGGTTGTTGACAATTGTGACATGTGACTGGTCCTCTATCACGTCTGAAACCTCCTATGGCTCATCCTCCTCCTCGGTATCCTGCGTTATCACCTCTCAGCGCATTATACTGTGGTGCCTGATTATACTGTGCGATATTGTACTTGGACTGTGTCGGGTTATACTGCGGCTGCACGCTATTGTATGGTTGTTGCGCAGTATTGTATTGCTATTGCACAGTATTGTACTGTTGTTGCACAGTATTGTACTTCTGTTGTGAAATATTGTATGGAGTTGGGGCTTGATTGAACTATGGCGCTACTTGCCTAGTCATCGTTTCGGCCTATACCCTGTATGCATCTGATGTTCTTTCCCACATCAACTCCATAGTTATACAATCTTTGTTGTCATGGCCTACTGGCTTACAAAAGGTGCAATATGAATTCTTTGGAACTGTCTGGTATTTCTACATCATCGTGCAGTGATAAGGGTCATGACCCAGTTTCTTACATATTTCACACCATAATCCTCCCTGTGGTAGTGAATTTGGCATACCTATTTCCATTTACTACACGAATGTTGGGCATTGGTTATTGTGGTGTCCTTTCGGCCTGCATGCAGTGCACCAAACAACTTCCCATTTGTCCTTGTTCTTATTCTGGTTCAAATGAAATGTTAGATTCTTCAAATCCTCCTTCAATTTCTCAATAGTTGGGTCTGTCTGCTGGTACTGGTTCTCTTCCAGTTGTAAGGTTGCCTACGTTTGAAATTTTTGTTGTTGTAAGGGATATTTTAAGTGTGGGAGTAGTGAGTTGACAAACAGGTGTCGATGTTGCATCTCGGTCATAAGGTATTTTAGTTTTCCCTTTAGTTGTTTGAATCTCTAGTCAATCTCCCATACAAATTCTCCTGGTTTTTGTCTTATCTCAATCATCTCTTTCATGTATTGATCCTCTGAGCTCGACTTCTATAACTCATTAATAAATAGCTTCTTAATGTCTGCCAATGTCCTCGTCGTCCCAAGGGCACTGCTTGTGTCTAGACTCGTGTACCAGTCTAGTGTGCGGTCTCTTAGCGTAATTGCTAGCTGTGTGAGTTTGGTATCTTCATAGGTGATCTTATTGGCTTCCCAGACCTTTACACAAATGAACAAATGCTTCTCCAGGTCTTCTTCTACTTCTCCTTGAAATTCTAGTAACCTGATAGTGGGATCGTGTCCTCCCATTCTGAATACTGAACTACTTCCTCCTCTGCATGGTGTAGATGCTTGACTAGTGCTTCCTGAACTGGCTCCTCCAGTTGTTGCTCCTAGGGTAGATGTACTTCTTGTTGTCGGACTTCCTCCAAACTTCGATTGTCTAAATGGTGGTGTTCTCTTTGGTGTATTAGTCACACATGGGTTTATGGGTTCCACACTGACATTAATATAGATAGGATGGCTTCCTTATCCTCCCATTCTTGGGCCTCTCGTCTTCCTCTCATACATTTCACGTAGGATTTCTTCAATCTGCTCCATAGCCCGGAGATCCTCTACCTCTTCCTCAACACTCGCAAAGCCTTCCCTCGCGGCTATGACTCTCTTCTTGGTATTCACCTTATATTGGTAGGGTACTCCGCTACATGTCATTCATGATGACACCAAGATCCACTTGAGTTGGTCGTCATCCATCATGATCAAGTCCAAGGGTTCCTCCTCCTTCTTGTCTTTATCCTCACTTCCTTCCATTTATCCTCTCTATGTCAGTGTTTCCCCCCTTCCCCCATGAACGCAGGGAAGTTTAGCTGTCTGATTCCATTGTCATTACACCTTTGTTATATAGCAGTATATTAATAGAAGTATACAAGGATTTAATGTACCTTCCTCGAGGTCAACGCATAAATTCTTTCTTTGCTGCGTTGTATGACTTCACTGTGTCAACTGCAAATTCGGTGATGAAACCTGCCACAATAATTTCAAGCCAAAAGTCTACTGCGCGGGTGAATTTGTTGTTCACCTGTTGTAACTGCTCAATCCATACCTAAGTCCAATCTAGCTGTCAGATCCAGTTCATCGTGTGGTTATCCTTCAACCTTAGTATCCACTCTTGTAGTAGATGCGGAAAATCACAGAAAAATATTTCGTGTAAATCAGTAAACACGTATTTATCCATATATTTGCGAGGTGTGATTATAGGGTTTCTATTGTCTTTCTGGGCAAAATCTAGCTCTTTGGTTCTCAACCAACCTATGATTTATGCTTTCGTGGGGTTCCAAGGTCTCAACATTCCATTCTAATGTCTCATTGGTCTTCTTGTTCCGCTTGTTCTTTTCTCGTTCAATCTATCTCATCTACTCAGTCCTCTCTTGTTCATTCTAACACGACAACATAACCATTTGTTGGTTTAACTGCTTTATTTTACTGTCTAAGTTATTGACCCAGGGTTCATGTCTTTCAAGTTTCCAACAAAGCCTCTAAAACTATTGACTCTCCTGGTAAACCAAAAGGCAACACAGTACACAGACTGCATTGCGCAGTCTCACCCGAGATAGCTTTAAATGGGTGGTTGTAAGACTCAGGTGTTTACAGCCTAGGATTGAGTATGAGATAGGGGTTTATTAATACGAGCCATCTACTACGAATCATGTTTGAAATCTACTAGTACTCATGCGTGTGCATCTATCCTTCACATTTTATTTCCCAAACAACACAATCGTATTCCATAACAATGCATTAACTCATTCATTAAGCATAACAATTAACTGCTGAAAGAAAATAAAGATATACATGCATTCATCACATTACATAGATATTACCTTGGTTCACCCCCTCCTGGGATACATCCACAAATATTTGGCTCTTGGCTCTTTTATTATGGTAGTTTTGCATCTCCAGCTCCGCGTGTTTACAATTCCCTATGATGGGTAAGATTTGTATGAGGAAAACTAGATCACACTAGGCTCCAAATCCTGTGATATAATCCTCAGATCTTCCTCCTCTCCTATGTTCTTAGCTCAACAACTTACAAAATTGGTTCCTAGTAGCATTACTTAATGCATCAACGCGTACATAGCTACGATAGAACATTACAAAAGATGAACCAATACAAAAGTGAATCAACCTCTATATGATACCTGCGTATCTCTATTTGTTTATATCGAGCTCCTCAACCATTTACAATGTATTACAAAAACCCTAACCCTACTGACGTTAGGTCTTCCTCCCATGCACGTGTGTTTTTCTTCCTCCAGTTGTCACTTTCCTTGTGCACACTTTATTTCATGTGCACGTGTTGTGTTACCTTCTAGTTTTTACTTCCGTTTCTGCACGCTTTCTTTCCCACGATCATCCTTATTTCCACTTCGGCCTGGTACCAACACATGGAAAAAATGCAACCAGTGGTTTTATTGCCTTGCTATTTCTGTAAGAAACATCTTGTCCGTGATGTGGCATGTTAGGAAAGTAGGATTTTCCTTGGAGCCAAAGATCATTATTACACTATAATTTTCCTTTTTTTCTAGTGTCCTCTTCCTATCCAAAAACTTAGTTGCTTGTCTAGACATCAGAGGATCATCCTTTCCTAACAATAAATCTTTGAAAACTAAGACAAAGCCATTAAAAACCTCATAAAGCAATGGGAGGCCTTGTGCCTCCACAAGGCCTGGTACTGGAATGTTACTTGGTCAAATTCATAGTTTATTTTCTTGGACAGAGATAGTTTTGGAAACGGACAACAATGCACTATTTTGAAAATCAAATAGGATGAAATATAAATTTATTTGATTCTTTGAATCGTGATAATTGGGAAAAAAATTCGATGGAAATTAGCTTTCCCCAATTGAAAATGAATTGTTCCTTGACTGTGAAGTACAAAATATAAATAACTATATGGGAAATACTTGTTGTGGATTCCTATCCAGTTATTCTTGTAAATAACCAAGAGATTTCCTGGAATGGAATTTTAAAGGAACTAGCCTACAACTTTGTGATATCTTCAGGAACTGTTGTCGGGTCTTTGAGGAACTCGGGTAAGAAGTCCAACTCATTATCATGTTTTTCTAGGAACTTCTTGCAATCTTTTCCTCTGAAGGTCAATGTTGGCTCCGACAATATTAACATCTTGCGGAAGACATGAGGTGATAAAGAAATAGGAAAATGGGCGTGCAGTTGAATAATTCTTTGGCTTGAAATATATTTTTCGGCGCACCAAGAGACAACCTCCTTATAGTAAAAAACCTCAGGGACGTAACCTGCACAAGCAATTCCAGAGGTCCAAATCACTTCGTTCTGGGTGCAATGGGATGAATAGTAAGAGTATGCCCTGGACCACTGGAAGTTTTGGTCCTCACGTCTGAATATATTCACTCTATCTCGACAGAACTGTTGTCGAACTACTGCCATAAGTTTACGAGAACATTGATTTTCTCCAGAATATGTTTGAAATGAAGAGTTGGAAGGGATAATATAACCCTGTGAAAATATTGGTCCAATGCGTGTGAATGGGATATCTCCTCAAGACTTTCGTTCATTAATGACAATTTCGATGTTTGTTGCATGATGCACTGTTAGCATTAAAGACTAGTAATTGCGTACATAGAAGTGCGAACATGGTGGTTTCGACAATGAGAAATTAAGGATTGGAGATTTCTTGAACGATCCAACGCAACGAACCGTGTTTGAGATGAAAAATCAAAAAGGATAATATAACTCTCCACAGATCTTGGTTTAATGCATATTAATGTGAGATCTCCTCGAGTGTTTCTCTCATTAATGACAATGTTGAAAGTTCCTGCATGGTGAGATGTTAGCATCAAAGGTTACTAATTCCATATTAATAAATAAGTATGAAGGTCACGGGGACAAGAAAGAGAAATTAGGGAGTGTCTAATTATCGAAAGCAGTCAGGCGGGCTTCAAAATAGGGTTACAAGGTACAACCGTTGGAGGTGAGGGCCCGAGGGTCAAATTGTATGTCTCAGAACATTTTGAGTGAAAAATGAATAACATAGAAGAGGGCCTGATGGGATAGTCCAGAGGGAAATTTGTATATCGTGGAATTCTGTGTAATGTTTGTAGGACACAGAACAATGGAAGTGCAAACCTGAGCCCGCCTATCCGAGAACCTGCATATCCGAGAACCCGCAATCAAAAAAGTGGCTCAAGTATGGAATAGGGAAACGGTTGGGTGAATTTGTTTTCGCTAATATATTGAAACTTGTAATATATATTCCATTGCGTGGAAAGATATTTTATGCATGTCTCTGGGACGAAAAGAGAAAATAAGAGAAAATAAATTCATTTAAATTCGAGGAGTCGAACTTCATTTAAATTTCACTGTCTCATCGACGCTTTTGCTTTTTAATGACAGTCTGTACGGTGCTTGCATGATGAACGGTTAGCATTAAACCTTGGTCATTGCATACTTTGAAAGAAGTGTGAGGGTGGCACGCATAGTAAATAATGACTAAGAATTGGAGATTTCGTGAACCCACCAACCCGAGGATCCGTGAATGAGATTCCATGAAATGGAAAAGTATGGAAAGCGCTCTAACGAGATTCAGAATTAGGGTGACAACGGTTCCCCAGGAGACATGACTTCCCAAGGGTCAAATTGTATGTCTCGAAACTTGAGTGAAAAATGTGTACCACAGAAGAGGGGATGATATGGGAGTTCGTCGATCAATTTGTATATGGAAGAAGAGTGGGAGATATCCTCGAGCCTTTCAATCATTAATGACATGTATAAGGTTCATGCATGATGAAGTGTTAGCATTAAATCTTGCCAATTTCATATCAAGATAGAAGTAGGAAGGTGGCGTGGACAGGGAACAACAATTAAGGAATGGATAATTATCGAAAGTTCTTGGTGATGCTTCGAAATAGGGCTACAAGATCCAACCAACAGAGGTGAGGGCCCAAGGGTCAAATTGTATCTCTCGAGAGTGTTAACTGCAAAATGTGTAACATGAAGAGGGCATGATGATGCATTCATGTGGACAAATTGTATATCATGGAACATCAGGTACTGTTTCCTAGTCGTGGAACATTGGAAACACAATCCTGAGCCCACCAGTCCGGGAACCTGAAATCGAAAAAGTGTCTCAGAATGGAACAGGGAAATAGTAGGCCGGACTCGATACACAATAAATGTACCATGTCATGGAGATACAACCAACTTGGGGCCAAGTATTGAAAGGA
Organism: Picea sitchensis; assembly: GCA_010110895.2. Classification (NCBI taxonomy): domain Eukaryota; kingdom Viridiplantae; phylum Streptophyta; class Pinopsida; order Pinales; family Pinaceae; genus Picea; species Picea sitchensis. The sequence goes on from SNQJ01S0151298.1 coordinate 21,548, forward strand.
ATGACGGACGATCAGGCTCGTGATGGGGCATTCCAATGGACAAATTGTATATCGCGGAAATCTTATCACTGTTTGCAAGGCGCAAAAGATTTGAAACACAATTTTAATGCCGTGAATTCGGGAACCTGCAATCGAAAAAGTGTCCAAGTATGGAATAGTGAAACGGTGGACTGAACTTGTTTTCGCTAATACATTGAAATTTGTAATAGCTTTCCCATTACCTGGCAAGATATTATGCATGTTTCTGGATAAGTTCTGTAGGGATGGTTAGTCCTCGAGGATTTTTCTTATTAATGATGATATTTACGGTTGTTGCATGATGGAATCTTAGCATTAAACCTTTTTTGTTTCATATTTGGAAATAAGTATGAAGATGGTCGACACAGGAAACAATGACTAGTAATTGGAGATTTCATGAACCCGCCAACCCGAGGATCCAAAATAGGGTGACAAGGTCTCCCCAGAAGATGTGAGCCCCCGATGGTCAAATTGTATTGCTCAAAATATTTCAATGCATAATATGTAACACAGAAGAGGGTATGATGTCGGTGTCCAACAGTCAATTTCTCTATGGCGGTGGTCCGAGTGCTATTTGTAGGTCACAAAACAATGGAAGTTAATTTAGAGGCTGGAATAATTAATGTGCATTGGGAAGGGGCGATTGTGGCAGGGATAGAAGAGAGCCATAAATGGTTTTAAACTTTTTATGAGTTCGGGTAAAGTGAAGCTTGCGAGTTGGAGGAGCCCAGGGTGAAATTTTATATTAGGGAATTTTTTGGGTGCAAGATGTATATCACGAAATAGGTGGAAAAATTTGGCTAAGTATAGAAAGGAACAACGGTCATAGCGACAAATTCTTTGAAACATTTGTGAACCCTGGTAGAGGGAATATTACGAGTTCGAGGAGTCCGCGGTGGAATTGTAGATCACATAAGTTTTGAGTGGAAGATGTATATCACGAAACAAGAAGCAACAGAGTTCGAAAGCATCAACCCGACAACTACGGCCATAAAATTCGCTAAGTATGGAAAGGAAAAATAGTCGGTCAAATTCGTCATGTGAGGATATAGATGGAGATGAAAATCTGTTAGCCCACCAACCTTGGAACCCGCGATAAATGAAAGGTAACTAAGTATATAACCAGAAAGCAATCATAGACGGGAAGACGAAAAGGGAAAAAGGGCTAAGTATCTCATAGAACAACATCTATTGTTCATTTATTAATGCCAATCTTTTCGAACCCCTAGTGACTTCTCACTAGTAAAACCATAAATTGTAGATCACAAAAGTTTTTTGGGTGCAAGAAGTATATGACAAAACATGGGACATAAGTGTTGGATACCAAAAACCCGGGATCCAGTGGTCAAATAATTGGATAAGTATTGAAAGGGACCGAGGTCAGTTGGGCTCACAGTGTGAAGATATAGATAAAGATGATAATCTACCAATCCACGAATCCAAGAGGTCATGATCATAGAGATGCAACTAAATATAGAACCACAAAGGGATAATAGAGGGGGAGAAAACAGGGGAAATTTAAAGAGAAAGTGTTTAT
>SNQJ01S0151298.1:23112-33272 GCA_010110895.2 Picea sitchensis
GAAGCTGCAATATATGCAAAACATTGAACAGGAACATGACATCAACACTTGAGTTGCCTTGTTGAAATAGAGTCATTAATTCATTCTATTTATGGGACCTCGAAGAATGAAAGCATGACAGGTCCTCCCATTTCTTTCTTTAAGTATAGGGTGGGTTCCCCATAAGTATGGCCTATGACAAATTATTCTTCCATGTAAAATGTAAGGAGTGAATATAGTAGCCTTTATTTAAATCAAAGTGTTGGGTAGCAGAAAAAAAAGCTTGTCATCCATGTTTAATGACAAAAAAAAATAAAAAAAAAATAAATCAAATAAAAAACAATACTAGAGATTGGAAAACACCATACAAAAGCCTCAAATATTCTATATTCAAATAAAGTGGGTTACAAAATACATCTAAGATTATTTTCCATAATGACTGTGATTAGGCCTGCTGCCGACAAAAAAAAGAAAATATGTACAATAATGAATCCTGTGGACAGTCTTTTATATATTTCAACTTGATAATCAAATGTTTGATTCATAAAAAACAACAAGTTGAATATCAATTTTGGGTCTTGGACTTCATTGGTGTTACCAGCTAGATCTATCCCAACTTTTTAAATAGCTTGTCTCTTCTAGATATGGTCTGCCTGCATTGGCTGGTTATTCAACATTCCATAGTTTGCTAAGTGTTAATTTCCATGTATCGTCGAAAACTTGGGGTTTAAGGTGCCTTCCTTGTAATGTTCTTGGTCATTGACATATGAGACAACTTAGAGATGCGATTCAGGCCCAATTCAAAGACAAGGGAGTGGTTTTATGTGACGTTAGCTTTTTGGGAAACAAATCCTGTTAGCCAACAAAAGATGAGACAAAAAAAAATTCAAGTATGTTGTGACTGCTATTCTCCTTGTATTCGATCATCTATTTGGTTGAAAATCCTGCCTAAAGATTTGTATGTTGAACTTATTTGTTTTATTGTTGTAAATTGGAAGGGACATCCAACTCAGCTGCAAAATGTTCCTCTGTTGAAGTACATAGATTCTTCCAACAGAATAGATCTGGAAGGTGTATCAAATACTGCAGATCACTTCAGAATATATCTTTTGTCATAGGGGTAGTAGACATTGCGGCCCATAAAATGGTATGGAATATTCGAAAGTGACGTCAAATATTACTCCATGCCCGAATACACTAAGAAGGAAATTATAAAATTGGATACTCACGAACGTGATAAACTTTATGTGCGTTTGAATCAACATTCTAAAATTAGTGAACTTTTTATGCAAAAGTTGTAACAGACTTGACAGATAGCTAGTTTCTATGTCAAAGATTGTTGAGTGACCTCTTGATGTAGAAACATACTCGACATACAATCAACTTTCAATCACTATTGATACTAATGTCAAGTGTAAGAAGTCGTGATCCCAGGCTCCAGGTAGTTTCACCATCAGGCATCCACACTAGAGGTCACCCCAGGCTCCAGATAGCTTCGGCTTCGTACATTGACACTAGTGATGGAAATGGGTAACAGTGCTATTGATTGCAGTGTGACAATGCAATGAACAAGCAAGGATTCCATTGTCAAAGCACTTAGATTGTAGGATTGTCAAACCTGCAAATAGCATCGACTTTAGTGTTGCTTTGTCACGACAACTACAATGTTGCTTTGAGTCCAAAAATATTTGGACGTTGGGTGTACTGTGTGATAATGACCTTGACATTAGGTACATGTCAGACCTCTACTATCTGACATTGTAGTGTTAATGCAATTTCCATAGTGGACGACGGCTCAATTGCATTGGCACAAGCAATATTAATTGTGTGATTAATTAACATCCTTGAAGGACGTGAATCCCAAACAACACCTAAAACTTTTCAAACAACCGTGTGTTCAAAAAATAGATTGTTCTATATTTTAAAAAATAAGAAATTGTATTGTTCGAGCAATTTTAATTTTTTTCAAATATCGGATCCACTACAATAGAAGAAATGCATTTTCCTTATTCAAAGCAATGGAAACAATAGGATGATTGATATTAGGTGGAAACAACTATGGAATACACCACTACATTAAGGTCTCTTCTAAAGAATGAAATAAAATGATTACATGAAGGTGGTAGTAAAAGATAATTTTCAGAAACCAAATCATTACCTGAACACTCCAAACTTCTTGAATAAGGTAGCAGTATAAAGTAATGTTCATAAAGTGTTGAAAATTCCATAATCCAGAATTCCTTCTCATTAAATTTTCCCAGTTATATGTCGATGCGGGAATTAGAAACTTTTGAGAACTTCGTTCCCTGGTTATATACCCACCTTCACGTAGGAGGATAATATTCATGCAAAGAGGGGCAATATAATTGACCCAGATGCAATCATATGCATAGGAATAATGAAAACAAATGTGCAGTAGCAATACAAATTTGATTGTATGTGGAATCTGTTACTACATCCAGAGGACGGTGAACAAACTTGGACAAAGAATATGACTTTTTGTCAAGTCTGTTACCACACCCAGAAGTATCTCAACAAACTTTGAAATATAAACTTTTGTAATTTTAGGATGTTGATTCAACCACCCATACAATTTATCATACTCGCAACGATCCAAATTTATAATTTCCTTATGAGTATATTCGCGAATGGAGTAATATTTCGTGTCATTTCGGAATATTCCAGACCATTTTGCAAGCCACAGTATGTGTGACTCCTCTGACGAAAGATAAATTATTGTGTGGTCTGCAAAATTTGATACACTTTCCAAATCTATTTAGTTGGAAGAAACTATATACTTCAACGAAGGAGTGTTTTTTAGGTGACCTGAAAGTCACTTCCAAGTCCTAGTAAGAAAAAAAATAAGTTCAACACACAAATCTTCAGGTAGGCCTTTCAACCAACGAAAGCATCGAATACAGGGAGAACACCAATCACAAGACACTTGATTTGTTTTTTTTTGTGTCTGAGTTTATGTTGGCTAACAAAGTTTTTTTTCGCTCAAAGATGACATCACATAAAACCATTCCCTCATATTTCAATTGGACCTGAATTTCATCTCTAAATTGTCTCACATGTCCATGACCAGGAACATTACAACGAAGGCACCTTAAATCCCAACTGTTTGATGATAGAGAGAAATGGGAATAAGTATTTAAAATGAACGTTGGAGGATGATAGTATAATATTTCATAGATTTTGGTTTAATTCATTTTAATGGTAGATTCCCTCGATCTTTTCTCTTATTAATGCCAATCTTTTCGACTATGTGTGTTGAATAGTCACTAATAACACAAGTTAACATTCCCATATGCAAGCAGATTCTCAAATATGACAACCTGTAATATATGCACAGTATTAAATAGGGACATGATGTCAAAACCTTTGTGGATGACACGTTTGTGGATGGTAGTGTGTTAGTACAATATCGCACTATTACTATGATGATTCCTTTAAAAAACTAAAATAACCAACACTTTTTGCAAATTCAAAAATGGACGCAATTTTTTTTATCAGATCCCATAATATTCGCCTATTAATGCATTTTAATGGGAGATGTCCTCGAGATTTTCGCTTATTAAAGAAAATATTTTTGAACCTTTTTGGTGGGTTGTCAATAGTAAAAGAATAATTAATTTGCGTTGGGAAGGGTGGAAGGTGGCGGGGATGGAGGGGAGCGAAAAATACTTTTAAACTTTCCTGAACCCAAGAGTGCGTGAACCCGCGAAACTTTGAAGACTCGACTAAGTATGGAAAGGAATTTCAGATAGACAGAGTCATCGTAGGTAGAGTCGGGCTTGCGATTTCTAGGAGTCCGGGGTCGAATTATAGAGCACAAAAGTTTTGGGTGCAATATGTCTACCCCGAACACGGGTTACTAGAGTTCGATAACACTTATCCGCGAACCCACGTTCATAAAATTGGTTAAGTATGTAAACAAACGATGGTTGGTCGGACTCGTCATGTGAATATATAGAAGGAGATGACAATTTTTCAGTTCCCCACACCGGGAACCCGCGAGCATAGAAACGTGACAAAGTATAGAACCATAAACGCATAATAGAGGGTAAGAACAAAAGTGAAAAATGAGCAAGTTTACAAGAAATTGGCTAAGTATGCAAACGAACGACGATTGATCCGACTTGTTATGTGAATATATAGATGGAGATGAAAATTTGTCAATTCGCCACCCTAGGAACCCGTGACCACATAAACGTGAAAAAGTATAGAACCAGAAACACATAATAGAGGGGAAGAACGAAAGGGGAAAACATGCAAGTGTAGAAGAGGAAAAAGAAAGGGAGAGAATAACTCTATCGCTCACTAAACAACACTTGGTCTCATAAATTTGAAGACATAGAAAGACATTAACTATGGATAAAACATTGTTAGCTATGAAATATAGTTGGAGCTCAAAAAACTCTAGTTCAAGTCAAAAGGGATGTTGTTTATATCCACTACAAAATTTTGCATATTATTTTATCTTAATAGTATTTTTTGGGGAGCCAACTATAAAACCATGTTCCAATTTGCATTTTCCAAGTGGAGATGTGTTTGTGAAGAAAGAAGTATGAAGAGGCTTAATTGCAGTTGCACGGCCTCAACTCTGCAAAGTTGAATCAAACAACAATAAGCAACATCCAACAAACCAATGAGAAAGCATCAACTGGTCAACCAGGAATGTCAGTAAAGAACAATATTGTCCAAATTTACTGCATATAAGATTGTATAAAAAAATCGTAGGAATATCTTATAACACGGCCTGGCAGGTAAACATGAAAGACTGTAACAACCATGCAAAATCCTCCCACTGTGCAAACATTCAAGGAAGTTGCATTTTTGCACGGTTAGAATTCTACATCCGTGATTGGAACACCTCCATAACACCCACTAACATAAAAAAAAGGAAATCAAATTTTATCTTCGCATATAGACATGTTCTGGAAGAGAATTTTGATGCAGGCATCTCCAACATTTAAAATTTTCACTTGCAAACTGGAAATAGGAAACAACAAAGATCAAACATGAATGTAAATCTAGCAACGAAACCCACCTATCAATGGGGAATGACAACAACAACAACAACAATAGGAAAATAAGAAACCAGTCAAAAAGCAACGAGCAAGAAGAAACCATTGAACTAGGAACACCTCCAAAGAACAATATCACACATATTCACTGCAGAAAACATTGTAGAAGAAAAAATAAAGGATGAAAATGTAATGCAACAGGCCTGCCAAGCAATGCAAGAAGAAACCACAAAAAACAGAGACCCACCGGTGAATGGAGAAGGATAGAAGCGCAACACTTGGCCCACAAACTTTTACAACAGAACCAACTGCAGATGCATGACCCCAACCTTGCAAAGTTGAAGAAAACAAGAGCAAGCAACAAATAACAACCTAGTGAAGAAGCACCAAAAGGCCCAATTGTAGCTGCAAGACCTCAACCCTGTAAAGTTGAATCAAACAACAATAAGAAGCATCCAACGAACCAAGAAGCAAGCACCAACCAACCAACCAGGAATGCCGGTGAAGAACAATATTGGCCAAATTCACTGCACACAATATTGTATCAAAAAATTCGGAGAACAATGTATTGTAACACATCTGTTAACCAAACATTTCAGGCTGTGAGACCTGTCAAGTAAACATTCAAATTTGTCAAGACCGTCCAAAGACCTGCCCATATTCACTGCAGAGAACATTTCATATAAAAAAAAAAAAATGTATTGTAACATGTCTGTTAAGTAAACATTTAAGGCTATGATCCCTCTTAGGTAAACATTTAAGTCTGTCAGGACTGCTTTGTAAACATTCAAGAAAGAATGCAATGTGACAGGTCTATTATGTACGAAAAAACATTTATTATATTATTTTATAACAATAAAAAAAATTAGTAACAATAGTTTGAACAATAGAGGCTATGTAAAAAACAAATTATTCAAAGGACAAGTTAATATGAAATCAACTAATAAAAAACTGACTCTAAATCTTCAAAACTTTGGATATCCAAACATTTCAATAAAAAAATAAAAACTCAGAAAGACCGTATATGATCAAAAACTTTGGATATGCTGACATATCAAACATTGGGAATAGCGAAGATGGAAATAAGACCTCCAATCTATTATCCAATCAGATCATGACATATATGGTATTTTTTTTTATATAAAAATAAATGTTCTTAGTTCCCTAGTTCCAACAATAGATATTATGCAAAACTAATATTATTAGTTCCCTAGTTCTTAGAACAGAAAAAACTAATATGAAGTCAACGAATTATCGATCACTATAGTCCCTCTACGCCTTCGATAGGTACTAAAAAAGAGGAAAGAAGGTAAGTTGGATATCCAAAAATCTCTTATACATCTAAATTTTATATGATTTTAAAAAATAAGATTTAAAATCTTTTAAATATTTAAACTTTCGTGTTCTTCTTAGCATTAAAAAAATATAATAAATTTTTAAAATAGATGATTTGTTTATATACTTATCGAGAATATAGCATCCATTTGATAAAGTCTATATATTAGATATATTAGTGCTTCATGGTGAAAAGGATGATTGTAGTGCAAGAAATAATAAGGTAAATATAAAATAACCATTTAAAAAAAATCATAATATTTAAATAAAAAAAACTATATTAGAAGGTAACATAATATTTGAGGGAAAATATATATTATTGAAATTTTTTTTTCAATTATGTATTTTAAGAATTGTAAATAGATTTTGGATGGGAGAGATAACCAATTTATACTTTTCCTCTCTACCTTCTTGCTTAGTCTAAAGCACATTTAGTCCTTGTACATGGACCTTTTGTTGGAATTAATGCTTATTCTAGAGATTGGTTTGGGTTTCTTAGATCTAGTTGGTTGTGGGAAGTTATTCTCAAAGTTTCATATCTTATTTATGTGTGTGTGGTTGAGATATTCCCTCATGAGTTTGTTATGTTGTTGAGGCAAAACTTCATGTATAAATATATCTATGTTATTGAATACTAAATATATAGATTTTGTGTGTATGCATAATGGATTCCTAAGTTGGTATCAGAGCCAGTTCTAAATTAACTCCCTTAGGGGAGGGCTAGGAAAATGTGAGAGTTGATTCTCTGTAAATATGTATGATATATTAGCATAGGCTATTGTGGGTGAGAAGATTAGTTGTTTTGTGAGTTTTTATGGGTGAATGCAAGCTAATGATGGTCTCTCATGACACGTTAGTGGAAATGCAAACCTGGAAAAACAACAATCTATTAACTTGGAGGGATTATTCAAGGTACTTTTATAATGAATTTGAATATGGTGTAAAAATATGAAACATAGGAAATTGAATTAGCTTTCCGAATATATAACTTTTATTCACATAAATTGTGAATGACTATGTCAAATTCAATTTTTTCTAACATTGGTATATTATTTTTCCAACAAAATATAAGGTATATGTTTTTTTTCGTTCATGTGTTGAGTACCTTAACGATGGAATTTCATTCCAAAAAATTGTATACTTGTAGAGAACCCATTTGTTTTGTGTAGTGTATTTTTTGGAAATTTATAATACTAATTTAAATATTTTTTTAAATTATCAAAGTCAACATATGCCTGAAATTACAATGTCTTTTGTTCGTGTAGGCTAAGAGGGTCTTAACATGATCATGTTGGATATTTGGTTTTCATTGATGTCAACATAAGTGGTTGCCATTCATGTCAACATAAGTGGTTTTCATTGATGTCAACAGATGTAATGGGTGTATTTGGAGAAGTCTCCTAAGTGGTGCCCTTATGGCGTAGCTTTAAGCATGGCCCCTACGGGAAGATGCTTTGAAGAAGTCTACAAGAAGCACTGGAAAGATAGTTAATTGGTTAAGTGGTTGAGAAGTCCAAAGGTGTGGTCATGAAGCCCAAAGTTGATTGAAGAATAAGGATATGAAGGGTACTGTAAATTCAAGCAACACACCCATAGATGGATATTCTTCATCATTTTGTTTCCAATGGTAGGTGGTACGCCACGTGATTCCTCATGATTAAGGAGATATGCCCTCTTGAAGATGGAAGCCCTGAAGTATGGTTATGAAGATCTAAACAATTGTGACAAGTCGACCCAAATTAATTAAAAGAAGAAAAGTTGTTGCAAACAAGAAGTTACAAGTTGGCCCCATTGCAATGAATATTAAAATAAATACTAAGGATGTTGTTGGTAAAGTCAGCCTCAATGACATAATCATTAAAAATAAATTGAATTTTATTTGGGTCAAGCCAACCTTAAAAAGAGGGTGCCAAATCTAGTATAAATAAGGCACCTAGGAGTTCATTTGTTATATAAATTCAACTTATCTTTATCCGAGGTAGCCAAGGAGATATGAGGTAAATTTCAAAGGGAATATGAAGTGAATAAGGGTGAAATTCCAAGGGAGGATGAAGTCTTGTGATGATGTGTTCTAAGGTATGTTATTTAAAGGTAATCTTACTATTTTCACTATAAAACTTTTTATAGAATGAATCATATAGAAAAAACTGAACGTTGTTGAGAAGACATATTAAGGTACATGTGGTAAAAATTTCATCTTTTGGGTCGTTTTTATTTTGGAGATACACTCTATGGAAGATAGGGTTTTGGGATAGTCCTGAAACTAGTCTCAAACAGATGTTCTGGGTAAAACAATCATAAATTATTCATAGAGGATCCAAATTATGTGAGACCAAGTGCAATGGAAAGATACCAATATTTAGTATCTTTTTTTGTGGGTTTTAGAATCAGATATCAAATATTGAGTGTGTGGCATGTTGTACAAGTTCACTCTCCATAATAGGATTAAATTCAGGTAGGTTTTCCATTTTCTCTATAACTTCTATCCCGAGAAGTTTCAGACCCTGAAATTTTGAGGAGATGGAAGAACTATATCATAGTAAACATGGTTAAAATTTCATACATTTATTCATTACTGGTACTGAGTTATGCGTGTTGAAAGTTACCAATTTGACAACAACATCGAATTTGACAAACCGTAACTTTCAACATAACGCAACACCCGGTGTTGAACTAGAAGCTCTGGTACCAATCTGTAACGTACCCAACCACCCATAGGCTAGCCATGCTACTTCAAAACTCACTTTTGGAATGATTCCGAATTTTGATAATTTTTTATTTAACAAAGAGGCATGAAATATTCACATGTAGATATCAAGATTCATGCTACAACACAAAAGAAATGAATACAATTCCATACAAAACAATAACCAACAAACATGCATATTATAAACATGAGTATTAGAGATTATAATTAATACACAACAGAAACAAATATATAGGTAAATAAAACCATGACAGAGAGCACTTATCTTTAATGAATTGAATCACCAGCTGGATGCAGACCAAGGACGTTCCACCCAACCGTAGACATTGTTGTTCATAATCTCAACAACAATGTCACCCCTGAGCCAAGGCTATGAATCCACAAGGAAATTTCCAGGGTGTCACTCAGCTTCCCAATCCAGTTAGTACTCAATCTCTCACATGTTTCTCAACACACAAAAAAATCCAAAGTACACTATCTCTCTTCTATACATCCTGCACAACTCAAGAGAATGGACCCCCTTCTCTTCCACATTGTTCCTCAGGCTATCCACCTACTTCTAGGGCTCTAGTGCATCTGGTCATAAATATCCATGCTGGGACTCTCAAGATTCGCAGTTGTGAGAAAAAATTAACACACAAATAAGAAGACATTAATTCATGGTTGTAATTCACCAACAGTCAATGCAACCAAAAAAACAATGGCTCTTATCTAACAATTCGTTTTTCCTTCCCAAGCCAAGATGAAAATGAATGAGGAACGAGGAGTGGGTGAAGGAGTGAATGGAGAGAGAGAACATAATGAAAGGGGTGTACAATGAACACTTAGTGAACCCCCAAACAACCCAAAGATGGGTTTATATATTTCCCGGAATTAAATATCCACATGGCCTTCCCCAAAGAAGCTCATATAACTGATATTCTCCATTAAAAAAATATGGGAAAGTAAAATATAATAAAAATACATATCCCCTCAAGCCCCCTCTCTTGTGGAATCATAGACCCCTATAACTCTTGTCCTTGTCCGTCTAGCAGTAAGCGATGTATTTTATTATTATTAACGACCAAAATATTATATTTCCTAGGCACACTTGCCTCTTTTAATTGTTC
>SNQJ01S0151299.1:0-10190 GCA_010110895.2 Picea sitchensis
CTTGAATGCATGCGCTGGCATGGCTGGCTGGCTTACTGGCTGATGTGGAGAGATGCTCCTGCATCATACTCCTCAACTGAAAAAATTCATGAGCTCCTTCTCATGAGCTTCCCATCTCAGCTGTGGAAATCCTCCTGGATCCCAAACCATCCTTTGGAGTTGTTCATCCGCTCCATCTCCCTGTTGTTGCTACTGCTTCNTCTCCTTGCTGGCAGTCTCTGATGACTCTACCATCAGCCTTCTGATGTCTTCTATCACCTCATCCAGCTGCTGAATTGGCTGGCCCTATTCATGTAGTCTTCCCAGCTGCAAAAATTTTCTGCAAATGGGCAGATCACTGTGATCTCCGATGCCTTCTTCTTCATCTTCTTCCAACCTTACCTATTGGATGTGCATGCTCTGCACCTTCATCCTTCTCTCCAGGGCTTCAATTTGTTCATATAGATCAGCAAAGCTAATGTTGTCTGCCTCTTCCTCTTCTTCTTCTGCAAACTCCCAGGTTGCAGTCTCTTCAGTTTCCTGGCTGAAAATATTGAGCCATTCCTCAGAATGCTAATCATTCTCTTCTACTTCTTCTGCTGTCATCTTTAGTGCTGCAACTTCCTCGGCTTCCTGGCTGAAAACATTGAGACACTCCTCAGAATGCTCATCTTCTTCATCTCCTTCTTGGGAAGCTTCAGATACCTGCTCCAATTCGTTTTCCTTGACAGTCTCAGCCAGCTGTCCTTCTATTGTTGCTGCATTTGCAACACAAATTTTTGCCTCCCCCTGGGAAAATGGTAGGAATACTTCAATTCCTCCAATCATTAGAAGACTCGTCTGATATTCCTCTTGGATGGTGCAAGTTTTTAAGTTGTCATCATCTTTATTCACATGGCTTGGAAAACCACATGAATCTTCTTCCTTTGTCAGCTGCATCTGCTGATCCAACCCCATCTCTGAGTTCATCTTCTCTGTCAGCTCCTCAGGCTGATCTAAACTCACCTGCTCATCCCTACCCACCTGGAAATATGGGATTTTCCTGCTGCCTTCCTGGCAGTCCATGGAATCAACTGATTCCATCTCTATTCCCTTGCCCACCTGGCAAATTAGAAACCTTTCGCTGTCCTCCTGGCAGTCTTTGAGATCCCGCAATAACCCCATTTCATTGCCCACCTGAAAAACTGGGATTTCCTCTCTGCCCTCCTGGTAGTTCTTGAGATCTCTAGCTAATCCCATTTCCTTCTCTTCACTGAGAATTTTCCTAGTCTCTGGTTCACATATCTGAACCATTTCCTCAGGTCCGTCGAGGTTTTCAACATGCCTCAACCATCCTCTTAACAGCCTTCGCTGTCTTATGACCATCAACTCCTTGACTGGCCATTTTACTTTCAACTTTCTCATGGGCCATTCATATACCCATCTCGGCTTGGTATTCTGCTGCATCCAAAATGTAAGCATTTCTATTTCTTTCTTTATATCAGCGAGCTCTTCATCTATATCTTCTTGGCTCCACAGATCTGAGTTTTTCCTTCCAGCATACTTACGGCCTTCAGTAGCCATGTTGTTTTCTCTGTCTGCTCTCCTGGCAAACCTGCTGCTCACTCCTACAAACCTGAGTGTCCTAGCCTCTCCTACAGCCCTCCTGACTACCTATGGACTGTTGCCTACCTACAAACAAATCCTTATAGAGTTTCAATACTCTGTCTTCCTCCTTTGCCTCCTTCTATCCCTGCAATGTACAAACATAATCCATGCTCTGATACCACAAAGTGACGCAGTGTATCAGAGTTCTCTTTATCTCTTATGCCTCCCTTGCCTAAAATATACAGACAAGAATCAGGCTCTGATACCATTAAATTGACGTAGCCGCATACCCCGCAGGGTCTCTACGCCCTACCTCCCGGTCAAAAGGATCGTTCTGTCTAAATTCGTGAGTCAAAGAGGGTCTTTCGATCCCCACTGGAATCACTATGAAAATCCTATCCACAAGTCCTTCTACTCACCTACACAGTCTTCTACACATGACCGTGAACTTCCCCGACTTAAATTCGGGTTCCGAGATTTGCTGATCCCCGATGTCAAGAGTACTCTATCCTCTTGTTTTCCCGATCTCCAATTTTCTGATTTCCCGAAATGGCCTTTCTCGCCTTAGCCCCTCCTGACTATGCCCTAGTCCATGTGACCAGTCCTCATAAGACCGCAGCCTTATCCCTTTTCGGGGTTTCGGGCTTTCAAATGCCGAAATGCATGGACCTCTTATCCACGGGACCCCCGATTCTCCGAATCTCGATATCCTGATTCTCTGACATGACGTCATCTAGCCCCACAACAGAACCTTCTGCCTTGTCGGAGTTTTTCCCGAAAACCTCGATTGTTGCCACGCGTCCTCCTATGATGGACGGTTCTTGGTCATTTCGCAATTTCGCGAAATCTTATGCCGTTGTCCTCCTGTCCTCTCGAACTTTGAATTTTCGACATGAGAAATGACGACGGCTCCTGATCTCTGCCGCGTGTCCCAATGGATGGATGCTCAGATCGATTCCGGGATTTTCAGCATGGAGATTCCCGATCTCCTGTCTTCGAGACTTCCGATATCCCGGTGGCTGAAATCCCGATATCCCGACGCCTGTTTCGGGACTTTCACCCTCCTGTTCACAAAGTTTAAACCTCGTGCAACTCCTATCAGATCCGATGGCTGATGGGTGATTCACTCAAGATCTGACGGTTCAGATCGTTTCTTCTCCTGTGCGCTCTCCTTCTACTCCCTGGACATGAAATCTTCAACGGTCCAGATCCCTTCGGCAGATCCGATGGCAACTGTGCTTCCTCCTAATCTTCTGCGCTTTCTTCTGGGACTTGGAAGAATTTCAAGTTTCTCAAAGGCCTCGACCTTTGCTCCATTTTTGTGAGCTCTTCATCTATAAGCCTCACCTTCGTTCTTCACGATGCTATTCCTCCTGAGCTTTGCTCCTTTCGAATCCTTGAAGGATTCTATGACTTCTGCGCCTCTGCAGAGTCTTGCACATGAAAGTGCTATCCTTCCTGAGATTTACTCTCACCCAGACCTCTCAGAAATTTGGTCCTTTTGTTCCTTTCTTCCTCAGATGGAGAATATTGGATGCCCTCTTGGCTATCCTTCACTCAAGCAACCTATTGCTGAGTCTGCAAGGTGTTCAACAACCCCTTGAAGATCCCTAAATGGACTCTTCCTTCAAATTCCAGAACTCGACAGAATTCTCTTCTTCTCTGTGCCAACCTGCACATTGTCTCAATGCCCTCCTGGCAGAGTATATTCTCACAGAACATCCAACAATTCTGTACTCTTCTGTGCACCTATGCACCTGCTCAATGCCCACTTGGCAAAGCTCTCAGAATCCTGAGTGATTCTGGTTCTCCTTGAACTCACAACAGAGTTCTTCTAAATGCATCCCTATGCATATGCTCAATGCCCACTTGGCAGAGCTC
Organism: Picea sitchensis; assembly: GCA_010110895.2. Taxonomy (NCBI): domain Eukaryota; kingdom Viridiplantae; phylum Streptophyta; class Pinopsida; order Pinales; family Pinaceae; genus Picea; species Picea sitchensis. Next base: position 3,448 of record SNQJ01S0151299.1, read on the forward strand.
TACAGAACTCCTCAAAGATTCAGTGCATCAGGTAATATTGTGTACAAGTAACTTGATTGAGCATATATGAGGTCAAATTGTTGGGCCTTGCTGATGGATTCCTCTTCTGATTGAGGAAAAGTGGATGCTACATGACATAGCCGCATACCCCGCAGGGTCTCTGCGCCCGACCTCCCGGTCAAAAGGATTGTTCTATCTAAATTCATGAGCCAAAGCGGCTCTTTCGATCCCCACTGGAATCGCTGTGAAAATCCTATCCACAGGTCCTTCTACTCACCCATACAGTCTTATGCACATGACCGTGAACTTCCCCGAATTAAATTCGGGTTCCGAGATTTGCTGATCCCCGATGTCAAGAGTTCTCTGTCCTCTTGTTTTCCCGATCTCTGATTTTTCGATTTCCCAAAATGGCCTTTCTCGCCTCAGCCCCTCCTGGTTATGCCCTAGTCCATGTGACCAGTCCTCATAAGACCACAACCTTATCCCTTTTCGGGGTTTCGGGCTTTCAAATGCCGAAATGCATGGACCTCTTGTCCACGGGACCCCCGATTCTCCGAATCTCGATATCCCGATTCTCCGACGTGACGTCAGCTGGCCCCGCAACGGAACCTTCCACCTTGTCGAGGTTTTTCCCGAAAACCTCGATTGTTGCCACGTGTCCTCGTATGATGGACGATTCTTGGTCATTTCGTGATTTCCTGAAATCTGATGCCGTTGTCCTCCTATCCTCTCGAACTCCGAATTTCCGACATGAGAAATGTCGACGGCTCCTGATCTCTGTCGTGTGTCCCAACGAACGAATGCTTAGATCGATTCCAGGATTTTCAGCATGGAGATTCCTGATCTCCTGTCTTCGAGACTTTCGATATCCCGGTGGCTGAAATCCCGATATCTCGATGCCTGTTTCGGGACTTTCACCCTCCTATTCATGAAGCTTAAACCTCATGCAGCTTCTATTAGATCCGACGGTTGACGGGTGATTCACTCAAGATCTGACAGTTCAGATCATTTCTTCTCCTGTGCGCTCTCCTGCTGCTCCCTGGACGTGAAATCTTCAACGGTCCAAATCCCTTCGGCAAATCCGACGGTAGATGTGCTTCCTCCTAAGCTTTTGTGCTTTCTTCCGGGACTTGGAAGAATTTCAAGTTTCTCAAAGGCCTCGAATTTTTCTCTGTTTCTGCGAGCTCTTCAGATTTAAGCCTCGCCTGTGTTTTCCGCGACGCTATTCCTCCTGAGCTTTTCTCCTTTCAAATCCTTGAAGGATTCTATGACTTCTGCGCCTTTGCAGAGTCTTGCACATGAAAGTGCTATCCTTCTTGAGCTTTACTCTCGCCTAGACCTCTCAGAAATTCGGTCCTTTTGTTCCTTTCTCCCTCAGATGGAGAATATTGGATGTCCTCCTGGCTATCCTTCACTCAAGCAACCTATTGCTGAGTCTGCAGGGTGTTCAACAACCCTGTGAAGATCCCTAAATGGACTCTTCCTTCAAATTCTAGAACTCGACAAAATTCTCTTCTTCTCTGTGCCAACCTGCACACTTTCTCAATGCCCTCCTAGCAGAGTATCTTCTCATAGAACATCCAACAGTTCTGTACTCTTCTGTGCACCTATGCACCTTCTCAATGCCCACTTGGCAGAGCTCTCAGAATCCTGAGTGATTCTGGTTCTCCTTGAACTCACAACAGAGTTCTTCTAAATGCATCCCTATGCATATGATCAATGCCCACTTGGCAGAGCTCTATAGAAATCCTCAGAGATTCTGTCTGCAACTGTGTTTCCATATACAACCTTGCCTCCGAGGTATTCATCAACCTTGAGGTCTTCCTCTAAGTTGATGATTCCAGTTCCTGTGCCCACCTAGCACGTCTTTGTCTGAATCCGCAGAGTTCAGAAGTGCTTCTGTGCACTGGTATTCAGAGACCGCAGTACTCTGTCATGCCCTCCTGGCATGAAACCACAAAGAACCTCAAGCCTGAAATCAAAACAACCTGCAAATGCCTAGCATACATCTATAGCATGAATTCACAACATAAAATAGAACATGCCAAAGCATCCACATAACACAGAAATACATGCAGGAAAAAATGCTTCTATTTGTATTAAAATGGAAAATGCCTGTTTACAAAGGTGTTCCTGGGCACGGCCTGTAACAAGGTCTCGACTCCTCTCTCCTGCTCTCTACTCACAGATTCTCTTCTATTCTATTCTCGCTATTATAAAATGAGATCCTCCCAGATCTTTTTTATCTGAGGGGGCTCTTAGAGCTCTTCCCTCCAATCTACCTACCTTATTCAATTGCATTGAATGGGCTGTCTAGTCCACAAATCGGATCTAGATCTCAGACTTACAAACATTGAAGGCCGATCTACTCTATGCCTGCACAAAGGCATGGCTCTATGGCTCAACAACCTAGACATTTAATTTTACATTCAAATTCAAAATTGAAGATGAAGGTTGTGCCTCTCTTCATCCTTGAATGCATGCACTGACATGGCTGGCTGACGCGGAGAGATGCTCCTGCATCACTACATCCTTTGCAATCACAGGGTTAGCGTTTTGAGAAACCAATGGAGACATTGTTCTTTGGTGGTTTCTTCTTTACACAAATTATGTCGTCGACGCCATTCATGGATGTGGTCGGCTATATGGATAACAATGGTTTGATTAAACTCATAGAGAAGTTCTAAACCAATTTCATGACAAACTGGTAATTGGACAAAGGACAAAAAGACCTTGGCAAATGATTCAAAGGTCACGCGGGACCCCGATTTTTTGTCCACATACCATTTTGCTGATGAACCCGTGAGAGTTCTTTGAAATAAACTCACGTGGATGGAATCATCCATGATGTTGTTTGAAGAGAACCATAAGTGGAATGTCATAACATGGTTGGCGGGATCTTCCCCTGGTTTTCCTTGAAATTTTGGAATATTTGAAGGCAATTTGGTAGGCATATTGGGCCAAGTGACATCATGTAGAATGAGATCATTCATGAGTTTGGTTAAATAAGGAATGTTGATGGATGCCAAGTATGGCATAGGGGGATTTGGTGGAGGATTTGTTCTAGACATTGTGTGTGTAGGTAATGGACCTATCTTTTGAGAGGGATTTGGTGGGTTTGTACTTCTTCCTTGAGAAGAAGTTTGACTCCCACCTCCTTGTGAAGGAGAACCAATAGATGGATGGCCTTGGGTATTTGAACCAGGCAAAGTGGAACCAAGTAAAGTTGATCCCAAAAAAGTATCACTCACTAGGGTGTGAGATGTTTGAGTCAGTGAGTTGGCAAGACTAGGGACTCCTCCTAGAATAGGAGGGAGATTCTGCAAGCGCCTAGAACGATGGGGATTTTGTGGTTCCCCTATGGTTATGAATAGAAAACTGAATGTATGCAAATGGTGACAAGAGAGAAATAAATGAACAAGATATTTTGACCTTCACAAAATAGTATAACTCTCAATTGCATGTTGGCATGTTTACAGGCAAAGTGTGCTTGTCATTGATGGCAAGATCAGAGTGTGCAGCGATGGCAAAACATGAACAACATAAGCTCAGGAGGCTTAGTGCAGAGTCGCACGCAGTGCGTAGGTGTGCACCAGGGACGAGGTTAACTCATTACCAAAGCTCAAGAGAGATAGCATACTCAGGATCTTAGACGGATCAAAGGTCGAGGCCTTTGACACTTAGAAATTATTCCTAGTGAGGAGGATGTGTAAGCTCGAGAGGAGAAGTGACAGTGATCATTGGATCCCATTGAGAATTACCGATGATCGTCAGATCTGAATTCAGATAGGTCGAGCGCACATATGGAGGACAGATCTCGGGCGTTAGATCCGAGCGCGGGGTCTGATCATTGTTGGATCTAGGAGAACCTGCATGTTCTTTAAAGTGAAAGGAGAAGCGGGCTTACAAAATACCGAAATAAGGAGGACCATCCATCTTTGGGCATGACATGTGGTCACAGATCATCATTTCGCTAACTGAAAGGTCAAAGGAAGGAAGTTCTCTAACCTTCCAACTCACGATATGCGAAATGGAAAAATGTTCTGAGCTATCAGATCGAGGAGAAATATGGACCGTCAATTCAAGAAGGACACATGGTGAAATCCCAATAAAATCTAGACCATTGGTTCCATAGGACACATGGCGAAAGATCATAGTTTTGCTGACTGGAAAGTCAAAGGAGAAAAGTGCTCATTTGATTGGCGAGTGGTCATATCTCATGGTCACATTGTCAAGAGTTGGAGAGCAGAGCTAGAGATGTCAAGCTCCATCTCGGAGTTTCGGCGATCGCGACATGGAGCATTGAGACCCTTCATCATAGGAATCGCGATATGCAAGATCGTGATGAGATCTGGACCGTTGGATCATTGGAGATCTCGACCGTTGATTAGGCTTGATGAAGTTCATAATTTCGTGAAATACGAAGCGCCTTTTGGTGCATCTTGTGGTCACTGTCGATGGTCATGTGAAGGGAAGAAGCTAGCAGTGTTAAGCTCCATCTCGGATTTTCGGCGATCACGAATTGGAGTATCGAGACCCTTCATCATAGGAATCACGATATGCAATATCGTGATGAGATATGGATTGTCGGATCATTGGAGATCTCGACCGTTGATCAGGCTCGATGAAGTTCATAAGTTCATGAAATACGAAGTGCCTTTTTGGCATAGCCTGTGGTCACCTCTGGTGGTCACGTGAGGGGAAGAAGCTAGCGGTGCTAAGATCCATCTCGGAGTCTCGGTGATCATGACTTGGAGTGTCGAGATCCTTCATCACAGGAATGCCGAAATGTGAAATCACAAAATTCAAATTCTGTTTAGCGCTCGGTCACAGCTAGTGGGCATATGAGATAAACGCGAAATCCTGCAGATTTAATCCAACGATGCTGGTTAATTGGAATCTTGATCAAATGGTTACTGTCTCACCTCACAGATAATTGATCAGTTATGATTCAGTTAGAAGAACTGAATCATGGTTCTTGGATGGTTGGCGATTCAATTGATGTGCATTTTTTCCCAAGAAGATTCGAGGTGTAACTGCAGAGGAAGTGGTTAAAAGAAGCATGCAGTGACTGTGTGTGGTTGTATGTTCTAATCGGAAAAATGTGATGAATTGTAAGAAGAGTAAAATTACAGGTTGCAGAGCTTGAGATAAAACTCAGAGATGAGTAACAGTTGCTAAACAGTTAGAAGCAAAGAATAAAGATGTAGTTTTCTTTTTGAGGCTTGAGCGAGCGAAGCAGAGAAAAAGTGGAGTGGCAGTGAACAACCTGATGAGCAGAACCGTGGCACGGTGAAGAGCATGCAGAGGCACTATGCATGGAGGACAAAGAAGATGCATAGATAGTATAAATACACAGAACAGAGAAGAGATGGAGGCTGTTGTGGAGAGGAATTACACATGGGGAAATAACATGTTGTGGGCATGAGCTGAAATACACAGAAGAGGCATAATTCATAGAATCAAAATAAGACGTAGAGCATAAAGCGCAGGAGAAGAAAAGAAAATAAATACATAACTGAGACAACAAAAGAAGGCTGAGGTGCACTTGTAGAGAAAATAAAATGATCAGAAAGCACAAGAAGATGCAAGCAAAGAGACACTGATATAGGAGAGTAGAGAAACATAGCAGAATAGTGATAAGCCTGGTAAGCCAATGACAACTATTGAATCACTGTAATAAGTTTCAGTAGAAAATATTTATAATCAGGGTGGTAGGGAGGTGGTAGGGAGGACTGGTGTCCTCAGAGTTTCAAGTGGGTTCTTGAACACAGGGAGTTGTATCTTTCATCTGGTTGCAGCCAGAAAAGCCAGGGTGGCAGTGTGGTGCAAGGGAGAATTGTTGTTCTCTGTTATACAGGTTGGTGCCTATGTGAGTGGAAGTTGGTGCTTCCATCCAGTTGGTGATGGAACACTCACGGACTTGGTGCTTCCTTCTAGTGGGTGCTAGAGAAACTAGAGAGTTGGTGCTCTCAAACAAGTCGGTGCTTGTATAAGTGGAAGTAGGTGCTTCCCTCCAGTTGATGCTGGAACACTCAGGGAGTTGGTGATTCCTTCTAGTCGGTGCTAGAGAAAACAGAGAGTTGGTGCTCTCAGCAAGTTGCAGCATGCAAAACAGAGGTTGTAGCGTCATAATTAGTTGGAGCTCATATGTATGATAATTTACAGAATGTAAAGATTACTTATCATACCAAGAAGAAGAGGCTTTTACCCTTTATGGGTTTCCTTAGGAAATATCTGTCTCTATTTATTTCATATGTGTGACTGATCTCGAATGTTCTATTGCTTACCTCTCTGCATTATTGCGATTGTCATTGAGTTCTATGTAAAGAGTTTAAAATAATCATAATTGTTTAAGCACGGTAACAACTGATTCACCCCCCCTCTTAGTTGTCCAACAATTGGTATCAGAGCAGGTTCCTTTTATCTAAATGTAGATCTGTAAGCTTAAACATGAAAAATCATGAAGGGACTTCAGTCACTAAGCCTCCTTTGTTTGATGGAACAAATTTTGCCTTCTGGAAGGTTAGAATGAGAACATACCTAATGGCCTTAGGTGCTGATGTTTGGGATGTAGTAGAGATTGGATACATAAAGCCTGTTGTGCTAGCTTCCAAGGGTGATAAGTTAGAATTTAGCTTTAATGATAAGGGAATGAATGCTATATTTAATGAACTTGCAGAAGCCAAATTTGTAAAGGTGATGCATCTTCAAACTGCCAAAGAAATGTGGGACAAACTCAT
>SNQJ01S0151300.1:0-23102 GCA_010110895.2 Picea sitchensis
GTAGAGTCATCAAATAAAATATGGAAGTGGTTGTCATCCCAGAAATGAAAACTATCCATATACCAATCATCACAATCGTCCTCAAAATCATACCAAGCATATCTTTCTTGATTATATTCATGCATGAGGCCCTGCATAAGAAATCTCTCCGGCATGTTGTTCAATGAATCTTGAATACTACGAAAAGTGTCATTGAGGCCATCTGTGATGATATTTGTGAGGCTGTCTGTAAGGCCTTGTGCTAACACATCCAATCTCTCATCCAATGTGTGAAATAATTGGGCTTTGAATGATTCAAGAATTTCTTTCAGGTTTTGAGAAGAAATAGTCATCTGAAAACCCAAAAAATAGATCCAATAAGTTTCGGCAGAAAATTGCGGCTTTTTCTGGAAAAACCCTAAAAAACTGTTGAACTTCAAATGCTCATAACTTCACTTCCCGGACTCCGTTTCGGCTGATTTGTTTTTTGAAATTGGGTGAAATTGTGAGAGGAACTCAGATATGTAACTTATTTGGGAAAATTCGGCCTCCAACTACTACAAAAATAAAAAAATTATCGCCGCCGTCCACGAAAAAAATCCTGAAAATTTGCAGATTTTAAAACTTCAATATCTTGACTTCCCAGACTCTGTTTCGGATGATTTTTTTTTTTTTAACTTGGGTGTTTTTCTGAGAGGAAATCAGATCTACAACCCTTTTCTGCAAATTTTGCACAAAAATATACTGAAAATGTTTGGAACATCGCGACCCTATTTTTTTTTTTTCCGAAAAAAAAATCTGCAAAAATAAAAAATAGTTGCCCACAACTCCGGCCAAGGAAAGTGCTCTGATACCACTTGTTAAGTACTCAAACCAGATCTGAAAATATACTTCAATAATACCAAGAATAAACTAGAAACCATTCACCATACATGAACACAAGAAATAGAGAATAAACCATAAACCTTCTAAGAAGTCCTCTTACATTTATTATATCTAACTACCATAGTGGGCCTTATTTAATAATATAGTGGACCTAGTCTACCTTACATTGAATGACCTCCACTATTATCACTATGAGCCCTCTGCCCCCCCCCACTACCTCTCTAGCTACCTTACATATCACGATCTATTCATTTGGCCAAATAGGTAAAAAAATGATGATTGTACAATACGTACAGTGCCACGTGGCAGCTAACTATATAGGTCGTATGGCCGTACAACTGACATGGCAGGCACATTTGGCACTGATGTGGAAATGTCTAGAGGTGACATGTGGCATCTGGTCGTATAGATGTCGTGGGAGGGTTCAGTGTGCTGACTGGGCATACAGACTGCTGATGTGTCAGACAGGTGGACCAATCAGGGAGTGACACATGTCACCACTACAAGGGTGACACGTGGCATGTCTGTATGGTTCTTACATGGAAGGTACAGTGCAAGTGATGTGGTAAACACATGGTTGGACGAGCTGGTTAAATAGTGTGATGACATGTGGCAGTTAGTTGGTGTATGGAACGGTGCCACGTGGCCCAGACATGGGCTACCACATGGCACCTGGGCATTGGATGTTGGTATGGTGCAAAAATGTTTTAGACTCAATGAGTTTCAACCGTGTGACCTCCCACCAAGCTATATTTTTGGTAGGGACGGGCTAGCTAACTCTCCCACACATGTTTCTTATTAACCATAGCAACAAACATTTATTTAAAGTTACATATACTGTAATGTGAGGAGGAGAAAGGGCTAGGGCATAGCCCCAGCCCCTTCCAAACACACTCCACATGACTCTGTTGCATATGACCTATGTGCTAATGGTTGGCATGAATTACAGTTGAGCCTAGCTCTCGATTCCTCCGATGGCGCGATTTTCCACCATATGACCCGGACCCTGCATTCAAGTTTTAACACGAAGGTTAGGGGGGTTAGCCTCGGTCGGTTGGGATAACACTCCGACCAGGGGCTAAACCATGGGATCTATATTGGGGCACTGTATAGTGTGCCTGGATGCTAGCCCAAGGTTCCAGGGATGCACCAATACAACCAGGAGCAGAGTGGTTAGGGGCCATCGCATAGGCATGTTAATGCCTGACCACATGGATGCACCTAATACGAACAGGGGCTAGATAAAAAGGGGCTATGCCCTATTTAATTTCTATATAGTGGGTTTATACATTATAATAGTGATTTTGTTGATATTATTCAACATTTTTGGAGATTTTTGGCCAACATTGGGGGATATTGGGACCTTTTTGAGGCCATATATTGGGGGGAAGTTGGGAGATGGTTACCAACTTCAGATCTATATAAATTAGGGGTTCTTGAAGCCATGGAGGAAATTCATAGCAGGTTTATGCTAAATAGTTTCCAATCCAAAGCCATTTTTATGCAAGGAAGCTATTGAGGATCGTACCTTTGCGGGCCATTCCTGGGAGCTTCAGTCATCCTATTTCAGTGTCGTTTCTTTTGTTGGGTTCTAGAGATCTAGTAGAACAAGAACATATCTATTTTGTGACCTTTTTCACTACTATGATGTACTTTTAAAGCTTTGAACATAAATAAGAAAGCCTCACCCACTGAGACAAAGGCCTGGATGTTGGGCAACAAAAGCAAAACAAAGCATATATAACAAAGCATAAATGCGCTAGATTAAACATGCATGAAACCAAGAAAAACAAAAACACAATTGACACAGTGATTTATGTGGAAACCCAAATCAGGAAAAAACTACGGGAAATGATTATTGGTCTTCTTCTATTCAAGGGAGAATTACATTAGCCAACCCAGGCATACAACCATCCTCTCCTCACACAATGTACTCGCTTGCACTCTCATTGTACATTGCACTCACATTTTCCTCTACCTTTATGGGTATGCTCGTATATATAACATTTATCACTCAGTTACACAGAATGATCATGAATAGATAACATAGTTACATGAACAATTCATAAGTAGATTGCATTCATGCACATGTGCATGCGCACATGCGTGTGCATGTGCATGTGCATATTCATCTGCATGTGACCGCATGGTAAAATTCGTTGTCATGTTTCCAACAATCTCCACCTTGACAAAAATTTACCTAATATATCATGCCCTTAATTAATTCATCACCTTTTCTGCAAGTTAAGAGAAGCCAAACACCATCACAACTCTGCAACTTCTTTGACAATACCGTTACGTCAACATGCCTGCACGATTCACTCAAGCATGGACCATTATGTCTTCATCAATAACATGTCTAATAAACCGATGTACTTGTCCAAATCTCATGAATCATAAGCACAGACCAAATCACTGCAACCACTGTAGGTGATACTTGTGCTTCTATTTTTGAAGCATCTATTTCCATGCTCCTGACCTGGTTTTTCCATGTGTCTACTAACAACACCAACTGCATGTGAAATGTTGACCATTTCTCCATTGAAATCATCAAACTTCCTACTAGTATATAATACTCCAAACATATAACCCTTTTCTTGTTCATCAATTAGGACATAAACCTGAAGAGAATTTACAATGGAAAGCCAAAGGGATTTTACCAGTTTCACATTATTCATACTGAATTTCCTGAGTATCTTCACCACATACTTCTATTGTTATAACCAAGCTTACCATATTTCCTTTTTCTGTGTATTTCCATGCCCAATATTTATTTTGTTGCTCTTAGATCCTTCATAACATACGTCCTAACCAACTGAGCTAACCTGTTGATCTCAACCATGCCTGTGCTTGCAGCAAGCATAACATTTAACACCAAGATAATGAATATACCATAAACAAAATGGTTATACTCATTTCTTGTAAAATTTGGCTCACCATGAAGGAATCAAACATCTTGTACCATTTGCCTATCATTCTTTAGGCCATAAAATGATTTTTGAGTTTGCAAACAAATCTCTTGTTGTGATTATGAACTAACCATTCTAGTTGTTCCATATACATCCCCTTATAAAAGGAGATTCATCAAACATTGCATCTATGTACATGATGATTCTGTGGGTAGTAGGATCCCACAGTCTGCACCCCTTAACATCATCACCATATCAAAGATCTACCTGTTTGATCTGGGTCCTACTTAGAAAGCTGCTAAAAAACCATAAGCATCACAATCAAATAATTTCACATTTGAGTAATTACCAGATGAACTATTCACACCTCTTCCTAAATCTTCTTTCTTTTGCAACCGATGGTGACCGAGTTAAGATATCCCAACCGCTTTTGTCCACAACTATTGTTGCAACTTGGAATTACTGAACATGCCTATGTGATCCCAACTTCCTTGCAATACTTTCCAAGTTCCATGGATATGAACTTACCTTAATCATAAATTCTCAAACACTTGATTGACCTGCCAACACATCAACCTTTCTATAGACCCACATTTCTAAATTGGACAGACTGCTCCACCTTGAACTTTGCATTCGAACAACTTTGACCAATTCCAGTCAAACTGGCCAAGTAATCCTTCACTGCTTACCTCCAGGCCCATTTACAATGGAGTTCACCAAGCATTTTATAGGCTTCATTACATGCAATCCATGGACACAATACCACGGGATAACCAAAAACATGGACCCAAAAAACCACCTTATTTGACCTAAAAACAAATTTAACTCATTAACTCTTTCACCAAGTTAAGGCTAACCCAACATACATGCCCCCCCACATATTCAATCTACCTAAATTTATGTCTAGAATTTCCATAGGTGACCTGATAAACCAGGGGTACGCATGCCTATCCAGGTCTTATAGACATATGCCCATTTACATGCAATCAATCATTTTTGAAACTCCAAAGTAAATATAATTTATTTATTTTTATTTCACGATGACTCAACCATCACCGCCCTGCATATTCTATGTGAACACAGGTGGTGAGACACAACAGACAGAAAAAAATTCATCAACCATACCTGTAGCTGAATTTGTTTCTATTGCGGAGTCCTCTTTGGATGTTTGTTGTCTTTTCCAACAATCCTTCTTGAGATGCCCAGATTTGCCACAAAACCAACATTTTTCCTTACCCTTATTGTCTTTTGACTTAGACCTGGCTATACCTTTTTGATCTTTCCCTCCTTTTGTAGATCAACCTCTGACCACCATTGCTTCTACTGTTTAGGTTTCCTTACTGTATCTTCTCCTCATTTCCTCACATAACATAGCTCCCACAACAATGTCATAATCAATGGCATCTATTGTGTTAAACCACACAGTTGTGACCAGATGATCCCAAGACTCATGCAACAAACATAGTAGCGTAACCGCCTTGTCCTCATCTATGAACTTTACTTCCATAGTAGTTAATTGAGAAATCAGAGTATTGAATACATTCAAGTGATGAGCAATTTCCGTACCTTCTTTCATCTGCAAGCTGTACAACTACCTCTTCAAGAAGATTATGTTTGACACGTTCTTTGTCATATACAAACTCTCCATTTTGGTCCAAAAACCTGTTGTTGTCGTATCTTCAGTGATGTTAAACAATACCTCATCTGCTAGACACATGCGAACAATACTGAGGGCTCTTGCATCCGAATCCTCCCAGTCCTCATATGTCATGCTTATCAGTTTCTTTGACCTTCCAACCAAGGCCTTTTGCAATCCTTGTTGCACAAGGAGACTTCACATCTTGAGCTTCCATAGCGCAAAGATATTCTTATCATTGAACTTTTCCACCTCAAACTTGGAACTATACACTTTCTCCATTAGCACACACCACCCACAAAGGAAAAATCCCAGCTTCTAATAAACCAGGATCTTACAAAAACCAAGGTTGAAATTCCAAAAAAAAGGTTTAAAAAATATATTGAAAAAACCCTTATTTTTTTTTCAAAACATAAAGGGTTCACCTTTTACCAAAGGATCCACCTCACCTTTTTATATTAAAAACAAAAGATCCACTTCATGGCCTTTTAATATTATATCCTCCACCTTTATTAAAACATCCACTCACCTTTTAATATTATATCCTCCACTTTATTAAAACATCCACTCACAAAATATGCTTCTTTTTAATAAAATGCTTCATATCATGCGAATTTATGGTTTTTAAGATTGTCACACCCTATTTAATGGATCACTTGCGACTATTTCCTAATCGTCACATTGTGTTAATGGGTAGCCTGGGACGATTTGCACTCAAATCATCACACCATGTCAAAATGTCACCTGCGACGACGTTGCACTGTGTGTTGTGTACAGTCTGCGACGATTCCACACTTTTTGTAAATTCCATAAGTTTGCATGCTATCGTCGCACTATCCCACGAGGATGACCCATGATGATGTAATAAAAAACCCATCCTCTTCTATCCACTTCCACTTCACTCAGCTCAGCTTGTCTCTTTGATCCAGTGACTAGATTCTTTTCTCCTTCGCTCTCTTCTCCTTCAACTCTGAGCTTTGATACCACTTGTTGGGAAGCGTAATCAAAACAAAGCATATATAACAGAGCATAAACGATCTAGATTAAACATGCATGAAACCAAGAACAAGAAACACACAATTGACACAGTAATTTATGTGGAAATCCAAATCTGGAAAAAACCACAGGCAATGATTATCGGTCTTCTTCTATTCAAGGGAGAATTACAGTAGCCAACCCAGGCATACAACCATCCTCTCCTCACACAATGTACTCACTTTCACTCTCATTGTACATTGCACTCACATTGTCCTCTACCTCTATGGGTATTCTCGTATATATAACATCTATCACTTAGTTACACAGACTGATCATGAATATATAACATAGTTACACAAACAGTTCATAAGTATATTGTATGCATGTGAATCTTCATCTTCATGTGCATCTGCATGTGACCGCATGGGAAAATTCATTGGCATGTTTCCAACACCAGTGACATAGGCGAGATTGTCGAACTCCATTATCACTTTGGTGTTCTATGGTTTGTTGTTCTTCTTGATTTATTTCAAATCTATATATGTGCATATGGCTGTGATGTTTCTTCTATAATTATTCCTCATTCATTCAACTTCCTAAATGGTTAATAAACACATGCATAATAACTCAACCATTGTCATTTAAAAGATATTTTTGGATCAACAAACCCTTCCAAGGTCAATCTGTTCCCATGCAATAACATTTATCCTTGAAAGGGACATAATTTGGGGGCACCCCTCTCCAAGGCCAGTGGAATCCCATTCAAGGGATGTCGCAAGGGAGAAACCCCTTTCCGAATGAGTTAAACCCCATGCCTGGATTTTTTCCTTCACAAGGGGGTCCGCTGGGGGCAACCTTGGTTTTCCTTTAAGGAACTAGATGGGTGGAGGTTTTCCTTCGTTCAACCAGGTTCAACAAGGTTTTATCCCAAGCCCTAGTCCTTCCGTGAACTCTTTCTAGCAACCTAGTTCCAGTTACAATCGAGGGTCCTCTTTTCAGGGTACTAATTAGTCGATCTTGTAGCCTAGGCTACCATTTCCGGAAACACTTCATTTTTCCATATCTATCCAAGTTGATGAATGATCTTGTTCTTCATGATACTAGTTGGCCTATGGTCCCAACCATGTTACCTTCGTACATACCCAAATTCGAAGGAAAAAGTGGTGAAGATCCATAGGACCATGTGACAACATTCCATTTGTGGTGTTTGTCTAATTCGTCGAATTAAGACTCAATTTGCTTGTGTATTTTCCTGCGGACTCTCAATGGAGGAGCCGCCAAGTGGTACATAGAACTACAAAGGGTGAGATATGCTACATTTGGTGACTTAGCCATGGTGTTCCTTAACCACTTCCAACTCCTTGTTCAGTATGATGCCGATACAAAATTGCTAGCCAACTTTGAACATGACAAGGATATGCACATTTTTGATCACATTCAAGAAAGGAGGAGACATAAGAGCTTTATTAAAGAAACGGTTCCACCAAATTTCTCCTCGAGTGTTTATTGAAATCCTTATTCCCATATATTTCAAAGGACGTTGTGACTTCGGGAATATTTTCAGAAGAGCAAGTGATTTTTAGGGCACAACCATTAGAGCTTATTTACTCTCAATATAGCATGCTCTATGAGATTATGCCAAATGTGTCGAGGTCTACTCTCAACTTGGAAAATCCAAAGTCATATCCACGTGTCTATGGCATTGTGGGTTCCATGCAAAGTAAGGCCGCATATATGGTCACAAACCAGATGCATTACTTGGCTATCCAACAACCTGCAACTGGTCCGACCCCTAGCTCAACCACCTTCGCCACCCAATCATCGGATGTACATTTTGTGAACTCGAAGACTCAGAAGGGCCCTCATAAACCTAAAGATAAGAAAGGAAAGGGTAAGAAATGTGGTGGGGGAAATAATAAAAAAATTGATAAGAATGTTGAAAGGGAAAAAGATGAAAAAAGGAAGGTGAAGTTCCCTTGTAAGATTTGTGGGGATGATCATCTTACACATCAATTCCCACAAATGGAAGAATCCAAACACCTTATNTATGAAGTTGAAAAAACAACAACAACAACTCGTTGTGTTGAACAACCCTTTCCCACGAGGGAAGAACTTGCAGGGTGGTTCTTCCAACCTCAACCAGCAAGGGGGCACGTCAAGTGCACCCCATATAGACGGATACGATGTATTTGTGAGAATGCTTACTCATAAGAAGATTTATACCATTGACTTGAAAACTTTAAATCGTGATTATAGTAACGTAGATTCGACAGAAAAAGGAAAAAAGGCTTCAGGGGATCAAGCACCTCTACACATAGAGAAACCTAAGAAAGAGACAACGTCGCACATACCTAAAGGTGTATACAAATAGACAACACACAACCCTAATGCGGGAGATTCCCCCAACTACTCTATTGTCTAAGACTTGGCTCAAACGCCATGTGCAATGTTTGCTTTGGAGGTACTCCAAAGTTTCCCCGTGCAGTGCGCTGCGTTGTTGTCCACAATATGAGCCTTTGATTCTTCTAGTCATATCATGATGAAGTTCAATGCCACTGATGTCAGGCCTCGTCTTCCCTATCATGTTGCCTTCCAGATCAACATCGTTTCTAATAATAATTTGATCAAGAGGACTGTCATTGATGAAGGGGATTCAACGTGCATAATTTCCTTGTCTTGTTGGAAAGATATTGGTTCGCATGAGCTTACCCCTTCCTCAACTCTCTTGACGATTTTCGATGGATGATCGTTCTGACCCCATGGTCTTATTTCTTCTTGGCCAGTAAGGTTAGGAGGAAAATCCATCTATGTATAGGTTGAAGTATTCGATGCATCTCTCAACTATAACTTGTTACTTGGGAGGAGTTAGTCTTACTCCATGACGAATGCCATCTTACCAGTGTTTTGCGTTATATGATTTCCCCATGAGGGAAGAATAGTAACCATCGGCCATGTGGCTTCCAACCTTTCTGAGATTGTGGCTAGTATAGGATCCACATTTTCATGGATCGAAAACCCTTAGTCGAAAACTAAGAGTATTAGTTGTGGGATTTATCTTTCTCTCATGGGATCTTTTGATTTTTCCGGACCGATTTTGTACCTTTAATATACCCCGGTCGAATATCAAAAGTTGATTCCAGTGAATTTCACTTTGAGAGTTGCTTCATTTAGAACATCATATTTACATGATCAGTGGATGATAACCTCACTGTGTGGTGTGGGTAAACACCACATTAACATTAGGATGGTCGTACCTTTGTATGCAACTAAGGTTGCATACCAAGTTATTCAACAGGCCACCGCGAACCCTGATCAAACTCCTTCATTGAAAGAGGAGGATGATTTTTTTTTAGGAGCCTATCTAGGCTCAAAATTATTCAAATTCCCAAGACTGTCTTTCCCTCAGATAGAGCTATCATTGAGGAAATTACTGGAGCCAAAAGGGCCTGGGAGGATATGCATCATATATCATATTTCCTCCCTAAGATCAGTCATATGAAAAAGGAATAATTTAAGTCAGTTGTGAGTAGGAGTGTCGATAAAATGGTGAACCCCTTGGCCAAACACAGTTGCTATACCGAGGGGAACATGAAAAATTTATTGAAAACCATCTTGATTAAAATTTCTAAGAACCCTGATGTCGTTAAAAACCTCTTCATTGGAGCGAAGTGTTCTCGAGATGAGATTTGTCAATATATGACACTCTTTAAAGATTTTTGAGACATGTTTGTTTGGTTGTATGAGAAGATGCCTGGTATAGATCCTTGGATAGTTCAACATGAGATTCAAACTTATGTGAATGTCAAACTAGTTCAAAAAAAGTTACGACTAGTAAATCCTAGGAAGGAAACTGCGATCAAAGCCGAGGTAGAGAAGTTGCTCAAAGTTGGATCCATCTATCCAGTTCCTTTGACAGAATGGGTTTCCAAACCAGTTACGATTGATAAGAAGCAAAGCATGATTTGCGTATGTATGGATTTTCGGGACTTGAATAAAGATTTTCCAAAAGACAACTTCGCAACGCCATTTATCGATCATATTTTAGACGAGTGCATGAGAAGTTAAATATTTTCATTTATGGATGGTTATTTGGGTTATAACCAAATTAAGATCCAATCTGAAGACCAACACAAGATAACTTTCATCTTTCCATAGGGAACCTTCGCTTATAAGAATATTCCTTTTGGCCTTAAAAACATTGGCACCATGTTTCAACGAGCCATGATGTTTTCCTTCCATGATTTGAAGCACATAGTGGAGGCCTATTTGGATGAACTTACGACTCATTCAAGAAATAGAGATTAACGTCTGTTACACCTCCACCTCATTTTTGAAAGGTGTCGTTACTACTGAGTCTGATTGAATCCGCATAAGTGCATTTTTTGCGTGACTTCTGGATGTATTTTGGGATTCATTGTTTTGATAAAAGGGATCATCGCAGACCTCTTAAAATTTGAGGCAATCACTTTGTTTCCTCCCCTGTGTACAATATGAAAAATTCAAATCCTACAGTGAAAGGAAAATTTCCTTTGACGGTTCATACCTAACTATGCCAATATCACAAAAGGCTTCATGCACCTTTTTTTTACACATTATTTTGTTCACCCAAGTGATCAATTGACAATATGTGCATGCCTTGCTTCCATGTTCCCTGAAAACACTAAAAGAGACTTTCTCCATGAGAAAAATGGATTATCTTTTCTCCCTTGATTGTTGCATGCTACACCAAAAATTGATTGCAGCGTCGTCGTAGGCTGCCTATGCATAGGGTGAGACAATGCTTAAACAAGAGGAAAAGTGAAATTCACGAAGGTTCTAGAAGGGAATCTTCTAGAAGATGAGGTGGCCTCCGATCGGTTTGGATTTTACTCACTTCTCTTATTTAGTGGGATCATCCTAATATCCTCATCGATCCCTATTTCACCCTATATAAAGAGGGATCTATTATGGAAAAGGCTAAGGCTTGCTTATGCATGAATAATTATGCTATAGATTATACTTGAGATAACTTTCCTTTAGCTCTCTATGTCATATTGTGGACCTTCTTCATCAAATCCATTGGAGAAAAGGTGTTTGTGTTGAAGCAAAGAGCCATTGGAAGGGACCTTGCAACATCAAGACATGGGTTGTATTCTCTACTTTCATTTAATATAATGCAACAATACATTTCTTCCCTATAAAAGTGTCTTTACTTTTATTGTATAACTCTTTGATCTTATACATAGAATTCATTGGAATATATATATCATTGTTCTCTCTCTTTGTTGGTTTGTGATTCTTAAATAGGTTCACCATCCCATAAATCGAAAGATGGAGCAACAAGGATGACACTAGCGAGGATCAAACGTCATTTAAAAGGTGTGTCATTTGTCCCTCTCTAAACTAGTTTACATGACAATGAAGTCTAGGTGAAGTTTATATTATGCCATGTTTTGTTCTAGCTTCCTATTGAAGTTAGGGAGATTAGTTTTTTTCCGCACTTACCGATTTGTCTGATAACAAAATTGGCGACCATACTGGGGAGTCAAATTCTTTTGGTTTTTGCTTCTTATTTTCTTTTATCTTGCCTGCTTTTGGTCAATTTCATTCTGTGAGTCTATGGGCGATCCATCTTGACTCCCTGGTTCTAAAAGTTCATTGAGAAACTTTGTCCTCCTTTCAAATTTTCCTTATATTCAGACATCGTCGCACCCTACTTGTGTGAACCAGAGCGACAACGTCGCACTGTGTTTTTCTTTCATCCTGCGACGATCCTTCATCGTCGCACTATACTCTTCTGCAGCCTGCGACGATTCATGTAGGAATTGTTGGAGTGACAATCAACTTTCTTCTCTTTGCCCAGATTTTTCTTTACCACCTGGGATGAACTTTTAGTCTTGGTGAATGATTGATTTTCATCTTTTAAGCTTGAATTTGATTGTTTTTAAAGAATTGAGAGTCTTCTCCATAAGCTTTGTAAGTTTTGTCTTTTACTTCTTATTGCAAGCGTATAATCTCAAGTCTTTGTTCATGAGTGCTTGGTTGATAAGTTGTTATTGATCTTTTTGGGTTTTGGATTGATTTTAAGTTTTGGATTGTTGTTGATTGGAAAACAATTTTTGTTTGCATTCGACAAATAGTTTTCTTATCTTTTCATTTTTTATTACATTATGATTTTGGTTTGGGAAATAGTGTCGAGAATGCATTAATCTTCTTGGACCATTCTTTCTTTTTTGGATTATGTTTCTGTTCTGATTTGAAAAGGAAAGGACTGAAGTCTATTCTTCTTTTAGTAGTGTTTGAAAGAAATATTTTTGCATTCAAATATTTGTTGAAAAGAGAAAATTGGAAGATTTAGTAGCTTTGATTGTTTGGAATCCATATCATTCAAAGATTGTGAAATTGTGCTTTGTAATTTTTTGTATTCTGGAAAGAGAAACCTTCTCCCTATTGTAATTAGAGTTCATCGAATGAAACGATTGCATATCATCTATTTTTTCATTTCATTGGGTCAAGGTCAAACACATCATCAGTTTCATTTCCATTTCCCTTTTTGAGTAAGCAACATCCATTAAAATTCATCGTAATTTTAAAATCTATTAGAAACTTTTATTTTCTATAACTTTTATAGCGCTTAGGAATAGGTTGTGAGGCACACTCTCCAAAGCATAAAAACACACAATAATATCTTGTGATAGGGAGAGTTTAAATCCACTTGCTACATTTTGTCCTAGGAAGCCCTTCTAACACAAGGGTCAATCACGAGGTCGCATTAGGGCCGACAGAGTTACTCACCCTTCTTTGTTGGTCTTAGTGTAGAGATTGCACGTATTATTAGGGGTCACTTGAGAAGAAAATATTGTGCAAACCTTCTTGAGTCGATTTCGGGCTTAGATACCCTGCCCTTACACATGGATCAAACTATCAACTGCTTCCCCAAACATCATTGTCGTAATTGGTAACCTTAGTGGCCTATCTCTTTAGAGTCTTTACATGAGGTGACTGTGGAGGAGAAATTATTCACGCTACCTGGAATCAACGTTGGCCAAACTCACTCGGTCTCCTTAGAGAGTATACCTACGATTATGTGTGGGATCTTGCACCAGGGTGTAAGTCCGTTAAGCAGGTCGTCAACGTAACTTTTCCACCCTCTTTATCCTAGCCCCTTCTCATCTTGATTTCACGACGTTGGATTTCATCACCAACTAGTGACTTAAAAATAAGAAGGTTTGTTTGTGTGTTTGATATCTAGATTTTATTAGTGAGTGTTGTTTGTTTCTTTAGTTGGCCATAGATTTCTTTCATTCTTTATTTGGTGCGGCCAACATTGTCCCTCGTCGTTCACATAGGATGCAAGGGTTACCTCCGGAAGAGCCAGAAGAATACGTTACTTTGCTTCCTAACTCACTAGAGGGTTCTCCTGAAGGAGAAGTCAATAAAGATGTGGCCTCTAAGATTGGAAGTTCTACTACATTGGAGGAATCAACACTTCCTGTAAATCCGTTATTGAGTGTTATACAAGATCCACTTTTTCTCCGAATAAATTCATCGAAAGACGTTGTTGTTGAATATTATACTAGAATACCTACTGGAACTTACATAGAGTCTGGTGTAGACGATCCACCCTTCCAGAGTGAATCGTTTAGAACTTCAGTTCATACTGCTGTAATTTTTAATCCTAGGTCTTTCCATGTCCATTCTCTTTGGAGGACCTCCTCTAGACTAGATATTTTTGATAAACTAGGAATGAGTCCTAATCAACCTATGGCATCACATACACCTATGACTTCCACTGCTTATACAATACCTTTAGATCATTTTACTGGCACAACCAATAATGTTGTCACGGTTTCAGACCAATTGTTGGTTGGTTCTCATACAATTATTCCTCTCTAGCTCACTAGATCTACCATGGTCCCACAAGTTACGCATGTTTCTGCTGCAAGTCCGGTAATCAATCAAGCTCCTATTGGAACACCACTTCTGCTTAGATAAAATCCACCACTCCACCTGGGTATAATTCTCTTAATACTTCTATTGCTAATACTACCTAGATTCCATCCGGAGGGCCTGATATTTTTGTTCCTCCTAGATATAATGCTGCTAATAGTTTTGTTCCTAAACCTACCTAGGTTCTCTCTGGGGGCCCTAGAATTCCTCCTCCACCTCCACCTAGAGGATCTAATAGTCCTGGCCCAAGTAGCTCCAATAAAGTTGGAGGCATGAGTCATTTTTTCACTTCTAGTTTTCAAATTCCTCTTGGAGGCCAACCTTAAGTTGGGGGGCAACCCCAAGTTGGGGGTCATAACCCAGTGTATGGGAAATATATCCCTGGATTACAATATCAACCTTGAAATTTTCCTTTCCAAATAAATCAACAACCGCCTGGGGGTAAAACTCCTTAAGTGAATTCTTTTGTACCCCCTAATCCTAGGAAACCATATCCAGGCTCTATGAATCCTAACTAGGGTCAAGATTTTCAGTCTAATTCTCCTTTCCAAGGAAGCATACCCAATAAACCAACTCATGTTGGATATTTGACTCAAAACGCTCCACCACCGAATTTGACAGGACCCTCTAACTATATATAGACTACTTATGGTCCTACTAGTATACCTACGGGATTACCTCCTCAAAATTACCAGTTTCCTCAAGTGAACAGACAACTGTCATTTCTTGCTACTTTGGATTTAACGAATTTATCTAGGATTTTGAACGATCCTATCTTGCATTCTCCTTATTGGTCAGCATACCTGCCAAGTTACCATCAATCATCCCTAATTTTGACAGACGATCAAGAGAAGACCCAAATAATCACATCATGACATTTAAACTTTGGTGTTCATCCAACTTCTTGATGGATGACTCCATTAGATTACATCTTTTCCAACGAACTCTTACGGGTTCAACATCCAAATGGTATATCGAATTTCCATGAGGATTATTCAATTATTTCAACAACTTAGCTATGGATTTCTTAAAGCATTACCAGTTACCGATACGATATGAGACATGAACCAAAATTTTGAGTTCATTTAAACAATCCTCTTCTACTCATATTTCTGATCATATTCTTGAGTGGAGGAGGAAAAACTCTTAATCAAAGTTCCCCTTCCCGATCAACTATTGGTTGAGTGGTTTACTAAGTCACTCATCGGTCCTATAGTCTGTGATGTCGCCATGGGTGGTGTCATCAATGAAGAGTAGGAGATTAGTCATGCTCAATACTTGGATCTTGTTTATTCACAAACGGGCACACTATATGACTTGATCCCTGATGCTCCTCACCCGTCTACAAATCCAACCCCAACACCTCTAGTAGCTTCTCATGTTGTTGATGGTGTGATTGACACTTTTCACACTGAGACTCTGTTTAAATAAGCTAGTCATTCCAATCCCAAATCTACTACTGCTAATGTAAAAAATACTCCTCCTCTTAATCTTTCTCCCGGTAAAACCTCTGAGGTTAATACAGTTCAATCTACACCTAGTGGTAAAAATCAAAATAAAAAGAAAGGGAAGGGAAAGAATAAAGAGGATAAAAATAATAATCAACAATTTGATAAACCTAAGACTTATCCTACTGATGGAAAAGAAAAATGAAAACCTTATTATCCTTGTCTTATCTATGGTGATGATCATTATATGAAAGATTTTCCACGACGTGCTGAGGTTACTAAGTTCCTACAAGGGACCGGGACACCTCCTACACCCGTTGTTTTGTCACAACCTATTCCTTCTCAATAGTAGGCCTAGTTGGTTATTCATGACCAACCTTCTCCGTCTACCACATCTTATGTACTTATGTGTACTGGTGACTCCAAGAAGAACGAAGTTGCAGTCGCTACTCGAGCAAAAGATTATTCTCCTTCAAAAGAGAAAGTTTATGATTCACCTCCTCCATTGGTTCAATCTCCTCCATCAACTTCACCTCCCAACTATCCTCTTCATATCGAACGACCGAGTCTAGATAAAGTTCTTCTTCCTCCTCTTAAGGGCGTTGTTCGTATGTTGTCATTTAACCCTCATGCACGTGCTTCTCAAAACTACAGTATTGTATAAGATCTTACACAAACACCTTCTGTGATGTCGGCTCTCGAAGTCCTTCAAATTTGTCCTACCAACGAAAGGCACTGTTAAAATCTATTGGTGGAATTGATCCTACCGATACGAACTTGATAATATTTGACTTGGAAGATCATATTCCAAGACTCCCTCCTCAATTAGAGTTTCAAATACAAGTCATTGTGGAAATAAGAATATTTTCCAAACCGTTATTGATGAAGGATCCTCGACTTGCGTCATGTCCGTCACTTGTTGGAAATCCATTGGCTCTCCTCCCCTTACCGAGTCACACAATACTATAAAATATTTTAATGGTACAGGGTTGAAACCTTATGGTGTTCTTCCTTCCTTATCTATTGCGTTAGAAGGAAAATAGGTTATTGTTGAGGTTGAGGTGTTTTATGCACCTCTCGATTAAAACATTCTACTTGGTTGTAGTTGGATTGATTCTATGCATCCAGTTGTTTCTACTATTTACTATGTGATCTGTTTCCCTCACCAAGGAAAATTTGTTACTGTCGATCAACTCGCCTTCTTTAATTACGATTCACATACTAGTAATGTACCTTTCATTGAAAAAACACCTCCCGGTTATGAGAATGCCAGTGTGGGTCTTCTAAAGGATTCATCGTTAATGGGTACATTCCCCATTCCACCACCCGATATTCCTCCTCCTTTTGTCGCTTCGATTAACATGATCTCGACCACTATTGGTGAAATCCCTGAGTCTTATGACCCTTGGATAGTACCTAGATATGACGACTGAATGGATTTAATTCCGGTAGAATTAACTTATCAAGATATTCAATCAGAAACTCCTTCTCCTCGTTCTCTCTTAGATACATATCTTGATCCATTTCACGTGGTATTTCACATCGATGAGATGATCCTGACAATTATGTCCATGGAAGATACCCCATGGGACAATGGACATCATCGTTCCATCCTCTTCCTAGAACTCGAGACTATAGAGAGTTACCAATGGATTTCGATTCCATCTACTATTGTTACTACTCCCCTTGTTCCTGAACCAACACACGATGTTTTGTACGAAGGGAAATTGGGCAAGATTTCACCCACTATTGAGGAAAAGATATCAAATGATCTTACTCAAACATTTTCAGATCCTTCTTGGCTAAATAAAGATAGAAAATAATATCACCCTATTTTTATAGCCATCAAAATTGATATCCTAATTCACGAGTATTGTACAAGTGCTTAGGCTATTTTTTATAAGTAAAGGCTTGCTGAAAAAATCATTATTTATGTAATTTTTTGAACATATCAGATGATGAAATAAATATAGAGACATAAGTAAAGACACCAAGTCAACAATCAAATAGATGAGACATAAAGCAATCCTTTATTTCATTCCAATTCATCAAAGAATCATTCTCTTTACAAAATTTCCTGAGGAAGTTTTGGACCAAAGTCAAACTTAGACATCCCCGATGAAACATACAAAAGGAATTTTGACAGAAAATTAAAAAATGAACTTTAAAAGTGGGATCAACTTGCCACAGATTGCTTCCCACTCGACTCTACACAATATCCTTTGTCAGTCATGAAATCTAATTCAAAAACATACAAGTCTACACAAAATATCAAAGATATATCAACACCTCTGAAAAACAAGTGTCTGAATGATGTAATTCAACCCTGAATCTTGTTGTATACAATAGGATCATGCTATCATAGAAAATAATTAGGCTTCTAATGAATTAAGGAATGAATGAAAACTGAATTATCTCAACAAAAACTCAAAGAGAAAACCTTAGTATACTTCTCCTTCTATTCTCCCTTGTTCCTCCCTTTCCTTTTGCCTTTAAGCAATTAGAATTGGTTGAAGTAGTTGAACTACTTCTTTATTTAAGTTAACTAAAACTCAACCAACTTTTTTAGTTAAGGGGGAAAAGTAATAAATCATAATAAGGGTTTTAAAATAAATAATAACTAGTAGGTGGGACCCTTTGTGACTCCCTTTATATTTTAACAATCATAACACAACTATTTAATAAAAAAAAACATCCCTCCTTGTGACTTCCATAATCACATTCATATTTGACAATTTATCTTAATGATAATTGAAATTATTACCAAAATATATTACCCATATATCAAAAAATAGTGTGTTGTCCAAAATTTCAGAAGTCAACTGTTATCATCAATTAATAAATAAAAAACTTAAAATCCATATTTTCCACTCTGAGAGACAATCTTTCCCTTGTTGTCACTGTCACCTTTTGATCTCTCTGAATTTTCCTTAGGTTGTGTGGAGCCTTTAGGCCTAATCTCATTGATCACATGAGAGCATTCATCCCTCAAATGCATGTGGGAGGACGTGGATTTATCAGAGTTATTTGAGGGTGAGGAAGGGGCAGTAGTGGATTTTCCTTTGTCAGGAGAATGGTGGGCCTCGGTTTTTAACCTTTTGCTTGCATGGGAAGATTGAACTGGTGAGTGGACAGGGGAAACTTGGACAATTTGATTGAAGGGAAGAGAAGCAGGTAAAGACAATTTAGGCCAGCCATGATGTTGGGAGACCACCGGGTGGACAATCTCTTGCCATCTGTTATTCTCGGGAACTTCAGGATGTAGTGACACATGAGGAGGCACAGGGATATCAGGGACCTATGGGGATTGGAAGGGATCCATTTCAGGCCTAGGTTAGACCAGTCCTTTCCCAATCCAGTTAAAAAACCCAGCTTGAAATAGTTGGCCTAACTCTTGCGAGTCTTCATCAAAGTGTATAGAAAATCTTGACCTTTTAGGGCCCCTGTTCCAGTTGCCTCTCCCTCGGTTACCTCTGCTGAAAATGCTCATTCTTGTATGCATAATTTATTAGCAAATAGTTTCTTTAACAACCATACATGACAACTCTTTTAAAATATGAAATAAAATTTGGCTCAACAACATATCAGACTCATAAAATCCAATCCATACAAATTGTTTAATAGTTGTAAATGAGAAGGGGGTGAACAAAGGTTATGGGATATGCGAGGGGTTGTATTGAGCGAAAAATGTTAAAATGAGAGGGAAAATATCATGGTTACTGCTCATTGACAACAAACAATCAACTGTAATGTAAACCAAAGAATATGTCACTGTAATCCATCCCTGCGATCTTAAACTGTCATAATACAGAGTTTCCTTTAACTGTAATTAAATTTTAGGAATAGGGGGTGGATAATGAATATGGGAAGGCGAAGGGATTGTAATTAGAGAAAAGTGAAATAATGGTAGGGAAAAAGAGCGGATATTGTTCGAAAAATTAATTAAGTAATCCATAAAACAATTTTGTATTCAAAACCACTATCTTAGCATCGATTAAACAATTACTGTGGCCAATTAAACAATACTGTGTGTTAAAACTTGTTCAATGTCCACATTTAAATCTTCAACCCTTTTAATTAACATAGTGTCATCATCCTCAAAATCAATATGCCTTCCAAACATCCTGTATAAAAATTTTGTTTCCTCTCATTTCTTCCATTTTATATTTAAAACAAAATTCCAATGAACATACAATCATTTGTTTCAACTCTGTTCAACATCAAAACTTTAACCACTATCCATAAATTAATTCCTCAAATCAAACACAGACACAAGCTCTTTTAAAACATGCTCGATTCCATTCCTTCAAACAATTTAACAATTAAATTGCAATGAAACCATAGTACTAGAAAAACTGTGCCCATCTCTGATAGTGCAATAAGATGATTCGATGCACGATATCCATAAATCATGCACAATAGATAGCCAAGCCACAACTATCAATCTTTAAATTGCAATAATCCTGATAGGGCAATTTAAACACACAGTAACAACAAACATCACTTTGACATATACCATGTTGTAGGAAACACATAGACCAATACATAACGCAAAAAAGAATTTATGTGACTGTACATATCCAATTACTTCCGATCAAAACATAACAATGTTGAGCTGTCGAATCAACTTTCATAATAAAAGAATACAATGACTATATACCAATAATAATTTCCGATTTCAACTGTGTAATGAACCCGATCAACAGAAATGAGCCAACAATCACAACCATTGTCAACGTTATTCTACCAACTCATGACAGTCAACAAGATATCCAACAGGGTGTAATTGGTTCAACTTATCAAAATCGGTCTCTGAATAACCAAGGGTTCGCTTGGTGGAACCAACACAGGGAGACTGGAGGTTGACCTTGTCAACAGTAGGTGAGAAATCCTTGAGACAACAAGGTGGAACCACACGCATTATAAATTTTAGCTTGTATGATAAGGTGGCAGTTCGACCTTAGGTAGGAGAGACTATGAACATAGGAGAAAAGTTTCCTTATTTTCCAGTAAACAACACCGAGAAAACGCAGGGTATAACCCTTGTGGTTCTTCCCCAATGACTGAATAATGATGATATACATGCAGAGCTCAAGTAATAGAAACCAACCCTAAAGAAATACTCTTGGAATAATAGCCACCATAACAAACTGTGCAGATACCAATAGCATAAAACGAGCTCACAACCAGGTGGAGAACAATATGCAATGACCCAAAGGTGGTTCAAAAAGTACACAACAACCCATAACAACAAATACAGCTGAGTGTGGTTACAAATACTATGAGGAGACGACCATCAAGTCCAGATGGAATGAAACCCTCCAATAAAAACCCATAGAGACAACAAAGAGCCATCATGACTTCCTTCACACAAAATAGTCAATGAAATCGTGGCTTCAACCATCTAATTTTCCATTTGCAACAAATAACACACAGGAAACCATTCCAGAGAAACATCACAAGTTTACATATTTTCCAGCCTCAAGAAAAACACAAACCAATACATCACCAAGTCAATATTTATTTAATAAACAGAGCGAGTTCATGGATGGGCGAAAAAAACATACATGTAACCGAATGGCCTTAAAAACACAAGCTTGGTCGAGCAATTTCTTCCTCGCCTGAATATCAGAGCTTAACCATAACTAAAATAAAATGAACAATAACCAAGCTAGGGTGACGACTAGTGGGAGAAGTATGGAGGGAGGTGCAGTAAATGCATGTCACTTCCATCCTCTCCTCATTCAATTACGTAGGACATGCCAACCAACCAACATTAATCCATTCCATTAACCCATGCCTTGAGACTTGCATACATTGCTTTCCAAATGTGCCACCCAATATCATATTAACCATTGCCAAAACATACCATAACGTATATCACATGCACCCATATAACTCAATAATAATCACATAGCCACTAACATTGCTAGTTAGGACTAACAATAATCCTTTTAATTTCATTTTCACATAGTATAGAAAAACATAGTATAGTATAAGATATCTCCTCTTCCTTGGATTTTTTCATATTTCTTTTATCTCTTGTTATAGCTAAGATGTGTCTTGTGCAGGTGAAACATGTAACAAATCATGGCGCTAAGAGCAATGTAATAACAGTAAATATAAGCCATTCATACAATATGTAATTTAGATATTAGAGCAATCAGAACAACCACATAATACACATTATCCATCTGTTATATGTCATAAATAAAACCAATATTTCACCATCAATCATGTAGAACCCTGTAAGTATCATTGAACAACATCATAAAATGTGTAACAAGACTATCTCCGATCCTCCAATCTACAAGGGGGTCCCACCTACTAGTATTATATATATCATTAGCTCATAAATAATAGGCTTTTAGCAATACTTTGCGGGAAAAATCCTTGTTGCGATTTTTATTGTCAACAAACTGGCGATTCCACATGGAAATATGTTTCCAACATATTAAGAACTTAGAACACATGGTTTAGTAGACCAATAACAACATATCAATAATATTTAACCAGGAAGATTATGCAATAGGGGGAAGTGAGAGGATTTAATGGAAAAATGACTGGGAATTTGGGAATAACTCATGAAAAATGTTAAGTATTAGGGGGTTTATCCCTGTATGCATAATCATTCAACTAGAACCTACTCTTTACCTCAAGGAGAAAATTTTATGGACTTTATCTGTTAAATTATCAAATGGATGAAGAAATGGAAAGCAAAAGCGGGAGATAACCAATTTCTTTATAAGACAACAGTGAAAGTAGATAACAATTTCAATTTTTCTTTCAAGGGGGACATCGTAAAAACTGTGTAGATTGTTATTGACTAACAATATCTTGCATGAGTTTCATTGTGGCACAATTGATCCAACATCTTATTCTTGACCAAAATCAACTAAAAGATGATAAAGCAATAAAAATCATGACAAAATTAAGATTACAAAATTTAAAACAACAGAAATAAAATGACAAAAATGTAAAAGCAACAGGAAACTTATCAATAAGGAAGCAGAAATCAAACTACTGTAAAATCATAAATGAAAAACAGTGGAAAAATGAAAGCAGAGCTAGACTACTAATATATAGAAAATCCAAACAGTGTTAAAATTTTTCAAGTTGGTTCCACGTAATGTTTCAAGTGAGAACCGTTAGTGTTGTAGGAGAACAATCACTCCTGTAAATATTTTAGAATGTACGAGTTAGTACCCAGGACAAAATCTATTTTGAAAGGACCCAACCATAGTTTTTGAAACTTTGAGACAATTGGTAGCCCTTTAGAGTATATGATTAGATCATCAAGATAAACATGAATAATTGTGCCGATCAAATCGTCAAAAA
>SNQJ01S0151300.1:23112-38589 GCA_010110895.2 Picea sitchensis
TAGCCAACCCAGGCATACAACCATCCTCTCCTCACACAATGTACTCGCTTGCACTCTCATTGTACATTGCACTCACATTTTCCTCTACCTTTATGGGTATGCTCGTATATATAACATTTATCACTCAGTTACACAGAATGATCATGAATAGATAACATAGTTACATGAACAATTCATAAGTAGATTGCATTCATGCACATGTGCATGCGCACATGCGTGTGCATGTGCATGTGCATATTCATCTGCATGTGACCGCATGGTAAAATTCGTTGTCATGTTTCCAACAATCTCCACCTTGACAAAAATTTACCTAATATATCATGCCCTTAATTAATTCATCACCTTTTCTGCAAGTTAAGAGAAGCCAAACACCATCACAACTCTGCAACTTCTTTGACAATACCGTTACGTCAACATGCCTGCACGATTCACTCAAGCATGGACCATTATGTCTTCATCAATAACATGTCTAATAAACCGATGTACTTGTCCAAATCTCATGAATCATAAGCACAGACCAAATCACTGCAACCACTGTAGGTGATACTTGTGCTTCTATTTTTGAAGCATCTATTTCCATGCTCCTGACCTGGTTTTTCCATGTGTCTACTAACAACACCAACTGCATGTGAAATGTTGACCATTTCTCCATTGAAATCATCAAACTTCCTACTAGTATATAATACTCCAAACATATAACCCTTTTCTTGTTCATCAATTAGGACATAAACCTGAAGAGAATTTACAATGGAAAGCCAAAGGGATTTTACCAGTTTCACATTATTCATACTGAATTTCCTGAGTATCTTCACCACATACTTCTATTGTTATAACCAAGCTTACCATATTTCCTTTTTCTGTGTATTTCCATGCCCAATATTTATTTTGTTGCTCTTAGATCCTTCATAACATACGTCCTAACCAACTGAGCTAACCTGTTGATCTCAACCATGCCTGTGCTTGCAGCAAGCATAACATTTAACACCAAGATAATGAATATACCATAAACAAAATGGTTATACTCATTTCTTGTAAAATTTGGCTCACCATGAAGGAATCAAACATCTTGTACCATTTGCCTATCATTCTTTAGGCCATAAAATGATTTTTGAGTTTGCAAACAAATCTCTTGTTGTGATTATGAACTAACCATTCTAGTTGTTCCATATACATCCCCTTATAAAAGGAGATTCATCAAACATTGCATCTATGTACATGATGATTCTGTGGGTAGTAGGATCCCACAGTCTGCACCCCTTAACATCATCACCATATCAAAGATCTACCTGTTTGATCTGGGTCCTACTTAGAAAGCTGCTAAAAAACCATAAGCATCACAATCAAATAATTTCACATTTGAGTAATTACCAGATGAACTATTCACACCTCTTCCTAAATCTTCTTTCTTTTGCAACCGATGGTGACCGAGTTAAGATATCCCAACCGCTTTTGTCCACAACTATTGTTGCAACTTGGAATTACTGAACATGCCTATGTGATCCCAACTTCCTTGCAATACTTTCCAAGTTCCATGGATATGAACTTACCTTAATCATAAATTCTCAAACACTTGATTGACCTGCCAACACATCAACCTTTCTATAGACCCACATTTCTAAATTGGACAGACTGCTCCACCTTGAACTTTGCATTCGAACAACTTTGACCAATTCCAGTCAAACTGGCCAAGTAATCCTTCACTGCTTACCTCCAGGCCCATTTACAATGGAGTTCACCAAGCATTTTATAGGCTTCATTACATGCAATCCATGGACACAATACCACGGGATAACCAAAAACATGGACCCAAAAAACCACCTTATTTGACCTAAAAACAAATTTAACTCATTAACTCTTTCACCAAGTTAAGGCTAACCCAACATACATGCCCCCCCACATATTCAATCTACCTAAATTTATGTCTAGAATTTCCATAGGTGACCTGATAAACCAGGGGTACGCATGCCTATCCAGGTCTTATAGACATATGCCCATTTACATGCAATCAATCATTTTTGAAACTCCAAAGTAAATACAATTTATTTATTTTTATTTCACGATGACTCAACCATCACCGCCCTGCATATTCTATGTGAACACAGGTGGTGAGACACAACAGACAGAAAAAAATTCATCAACCATACCTGTAGCTGAATTTGTTTCTATTGTGGAGTCCTCTTTGGATGTTTGTTGTCTTTTCCAACAATTCTTCTTGAGATGCCCAGATTTGCCACAAAACCAACATTTTTCCTTACCCTAACTGTCTTTTGACTTAGACCTGGCTGTACCTTTTTGATCTTTCCCTCCTTCTGTAGATCAACCTCTGACCACCATTGCTTCTACTGTTTAGGTTTCCTTACTGGATCTTCTCCTCATTTCCTCACATAACATAGCTCCCACAACAATGTCATAATCAATGGCATCTATTGTGTTAAACCACACAGTTGTGACCAGATGATCCCAAGACTCAGGCAACAAACATAGTAGCGTAACCGCCTTGTCCTCATCTATGAACTTTACTTCCATAGTAGTTAATTGAGAAATCAGAGTATTGAATACATTCAAGTGATGAGAAATTTCCGTACCTTCTTTCATCCGCAAGCTGTACAACTACCTCTTCAAGAAGATTATGTTTGACACGTTCTTTGTCAAATACAAACTCTCCATTTTGGTCCAAAAACCTGTTGTTGTCGTCTCTTCAGTGATTTTAAACAATACCTCATCTGCTAGACACATGCGAACAATACTGAGGGCTCTTGCATCCAAATCCTCCCACTCCTCATATGTCATGCTTATCAGTTTCTTTGACCTTCCAACCAAGGCCTTTTGCAATCCTTGTTGCACAAGGAGACCTCGCATCTTGAGCTTCCACAGCACAAATATATTCTTATCATTGAACTTTTCCACCTCAAACTTGGAACTATACACTTTCTCCATTAGCACACACCACCCACAAAGGAAAAATCACAGCTTCTAATAAACCAGGATCTTACAAAAACCAAGGTTGAAATTCCAAAAAAAAGGTTTAAAAAATATATTGAAAAAACCCTTAATTTTTTTTCAAAACATAAAGGGTTCACCTTTTACCAAAGGATCCACCTCACCTTTTTATATTAAAAAAAAAAGATCCACTTCACGGCCTTTTAATATTATATCCTCCACCTTTATTAAAACATCCACTCACCTTTTAATATTATATCCTCCACTTTATTAAAACATCCACTCACAAAATATGCTTCTTTTTAATAAAATGCTTCATATCATGCGAATTTATGGTGTTTAAGATCATCACACCCTATTTAATGGATCACTTGCGACTATTTCCTAATCGTCGCACTGTGTTAATGGGTAGCTTGGGACGATTTGTACTCAAATCATTGCACCATGTCAAAATGTCACCTGCGACGACGTCGCACTATGTACAATGTACGACCTGCGATGACGTTGCACTGTGTGCTGTGTACAGTCTGCGATGATTCCACACTTTTTGTAAATTCCATAAGTTTGTGTGCTATCGTCGCACTGTCCCATGAGGATGACCCATGATGATGTAATAAAAAACCCATCCTCTTCTGTCCACTTCCACTTCACTCAGCTCAGCTTGGCTCTTTGATCCAGTGACTAGATTCTTTTCTCCTTCGCTCTCTTCTCCTTCAACTCTGAGCTTTGATACCACTTGTTGGGCAGCGGAATCAAAACAAAGCATATATAACAGAGCATAAACGATCTAGATTAAACAAGCATGAAACCAAGAACAAGAAACACACAATTGACACAGTAATTTATGTGGAAACCCAAATCTGGAAAAAACCACAGGCAATGATTATCGGTCTTCTTCTATTCAAGGGAGAATTACAGTAGACAACCCAGGCATACAACCATCCTCTCCTCACACAATGTACTCGCTTTCACTCTCATTGTACATTGCACTCACATTGTCCTCTACCTCTATGGGTATTCTCGTATATATAACATCTATCACTTAGTTACACAGACTGATCATGAATATATAAGATAGTTACACGAACAGTTCATAAGTATATTGTATGCATGTGCATGTGCATGCACACGTGCATGTGCATGCACACGTGCATGTGAATCTGCATCTTCATGTGCATCTGCATGTGACCGCATGGGAAAATTCATTGGCATGTTTCCAACACCAGTGACATAGGCGAGATTGTCGAACTCCATTATCACTTTGGTGTTCTCTGGTTTGTTGTTCTTCTTGCTTTATTTCAAATCTGTATATGTGCATATCGCTGTGATGTTTATTCTATAATTATTCCTCATTCATTCAACTTCCTAAATGGTTAATAAACACATGCATAATAACTCAACCATTGTCATTTAAAATATTTTTTCGGATCAACAAACCCTTCCAAGGTCAATCTGTTGCCATGCAATAACATTTATCCTTGAAAGGGACATCGTTGGGGGGCACCCCTCTCCAAGGCCAGTGGAATCCCATTCAAGGGATGTCGCAAGGGAGAAACCCCTTTCCGAGTGAGTTAAACCCCATGCCTAGATTTTTTCCTTCACAAGGGGGTCCGCTGGGGGAAACCTTGGTTTTCCTTTAAGGAACTAGATGGGTGGAGGTTTTCCTTCATTCAACCAGGTTCAACAAGGTTTTATCCCAAGCCCTAGTCCTTCCGTGAACTCTTTCTAGCAACCTAGTGCCAGTTACAATCGAGGGTCCTCTTTTCAGGGTACTAATTAGTCGATCTTGCGGCCTAGGCTACCATTTCTGGAAACACTTCATTTTTCCATATCTATCCAAGTTGATGAATGATATTGTTCGTCATGATACTGGTTGGCCTATGGTCCCAACCATGTTACCTTCGTACATACCCAAATTTGAAGGAAAAAGTAGTGAAGATCCATAGGACCATGTGACAACATTCCATTTGTGGTGTTTGTCTAATTCGTCGAATTAAGACTCAATTTGCTTGTGTATTTTCCTGCGCACTCTCAATGGAGGAGCCGCCAAGTGGTACATAGAACTACAAAGGGTGAGATACGCTACATTTGGTGACTTAGCCATGGTGTTCCTTAACCACTTCCAACTCCTTGTTCAATATGATGCTGATACAAAATTGCTAGCCAACTTTGAACATGACAAGGATATGCACATTTTCGATCACATTCAAGAAAGGAGGAGACATAAGAGCTTGATTAAAGCAACGGTTCCACCAAATTTCTCCTCGAGTGTTTATTGAAATCCTTATTCCCATATATTTCAAAGGACGTTGTGACTTTGGGAATATTTTCAGAAGAGCAAGTGATTTTTAGGGCACAACCATTAGAGCTTATTTACTCTCAATATAGCATGCTCTATGAGATTATGCCAGATGTGTTGAGGTCTACTCTCAACTTGGAAAATCCAAAGTCATATCCACATGTCTATGGCATTGTGGGTTCCATGCAAAGTAAGGCCGCATATATGGTCACAAACCAGATGCATTACTTGGCTATCCAACAACCTGCAACTGGTCCGACCCCTGGCTCAACCACCTCTGCCACCCAGTCATCAGATGTACATTCTGTGAACTCGAAGACTCATAAGGGCCCTCATAAACCTGAAGACAAGAAAGGAAAGGGTAAGAAATGTGGTGGGGGAAATAATAAAAAAATTGATAAGAATGTTGAAAGGGAAAAAGATGAAAAAAGGAAGGTGAAGTTCCCTTGTAAGCTTTGTGGGGATGATCATCTTACACATCAATTCCCACAAATGGAAGAATCCAAACACCTTATGAAGTTGAAACAACAACAACAACAACTCGTTGTGTTGAACAACCCTTTCCCATGAGGGAAGAACTTGCAGGGTGGTTCTTCCAACCTCAACCAGCAAGGGGGCACGTCAAGTGCACCCCATATAGATGGATACGATGTATTTGTGAGAATGATTACTCATAAGAAGCTTTATACCATTGACTTGAAAACTTGAAATCGTGATTATAGTAACGCAGATTCGACAGAAAAAGGAAAAAAGGCTTCAGGGGATCAAGCACCTCTACACATAGAGAAACCTAAGAAAGAGCCAACGTCACACATACCTAAAGGTGTATACAAATAGACAACACACAACCCTAATGCGGGAGATTCCCCCAACTACTCTATTGTCTAAGACTTGGCTCAAACGCCATGTGCAATGTTTTCTTTGGAGGTACTCCAAAGTTTCCCCGTGCAGTGCGCTGCGTTGTTGTCCACAATATGAGCCGTTGATTCTTCTAGTCATATCATGATGAATTTCAATGCCACTGATGTCAGGCCTCGTCTTCCCTATTATGTTGCCTTTCAGATCAACATCGTTTCTAATAATAATTTGATCAAGAGGACCGTCATTGATGAAGGGGATTCGACGTGCATAATTTCCTTGTCTTGTTGGAAAGATATTGGTTCACATGAGCTTACCCCTTCCTCAACTCTCTTGACGATTTTCGATGGATGATCGTTCTGACCCCATGGTCTTATTTCTTCTTGTCCAGTAAGGTTAGGAGGAAAATCCATCTATGTATAGGTTGAAGTATTCGATGCATCGCTCAACTATAACTTGTTACTTGGGAGGAGTTAGTCTTACTCCATGACGAATGCCATCTTACCAGTGTTTTGCGTTATATGATTTCCCCATGAGGGAAGAATAGTAACCATCGACCAGGTGGCTTCCAACCTTTCTGAGATTGTGGCTAGTATAGGATCCACATTTTCATGGATCGAAAACTCTTAGTCGAAAACTAAGAGTATTAGTTGTGGGATGTATCTTTCTCTGATGGGATCTTTTGATTTTTCCAGACCAATTTTGTACCTTTAATCTACCCCGGTCGGATATCAAAAGTTGATTCCATTGAATTTCACTTTGAGAGTCGCTTCATTTAGAACATCATATTTACATGATCCGTGGATGATAACCTCACTGTGTGGTGTGGGTAAACACCACATTAACATTGGGATGGTCGTACCTTTGTCTGCAACTAAGGTCGCATACCAAGTTATTCAACAGGCCACCGCGAACCCTGATCAAACTCCTTCATTGAAAGAGGAGGATGATTTTTTTTTAGGAGCCTATCTAGGCTCAAAATTCTTCAAATTCCCAAGACTGTCTTTCCCTCAGATAGAGCTATCATTGAGGAAATGAATGGAGCCAAAAGGGCCTGGGAGGATATGCATCATATATCATATTTCCTCCCTAAGATCAGTCATATGGAAAAGGAATAATTTAAGTCAGTTGTGAGTAGGAGTGTCGATCAAATGGTGAACCCCTTGGCCGAACACAGTTTCTATATCAAGGGGAACATGAAAAATTTATTGAAAACCATCCTGATTAAAATTTCTAAGAACCCTGATGTCGTTAAAAACCTCTTCATTGGAGCAAAGTGTTCTTGAGATGAGATTTGTCAATATATGACACTCTTTAAAGATTTTTGAGACGTTTTTGTTTGGTTGTATGAGAAGATGCCTGGTATAGATCCTTGGATAGTTCAACATGAGATTCAAACTTATGTGAATGTCAAACTAGTTCGAAAAAAGTTACGACTAGTAAATCCTAGGAAGGCAGTTGCGATCAAAGCCGAGGTAGAGAAGTTGCTCAAAGTTGGATCCATCTATCCAGTTCCTTTGACAGAATGGGTTTCCAACCCAGTTCCAGTTGATAAGAAGCAAAGCATGATTTGCGTATGTATGGATTTTCAGGACTTGAATAAAGATTTTCCAAAAGACAACTTCGCAACGCCATTTATCGATCATATTTTAGACGAGTGCATGAGAAGTTAAATATTTTCATTTATGGATGGTTATTTGGGTTATAACCAAATTAAGATCTAATCGGAAGACCAACACAAGATAGCTTTCATCTTTCCATAGGGAACCTTCGCTTATAAGAATATTCCTTTTGGCCTTAAAAACATTGGCACCATGTTTCAACGAGCCATGATGTTTTCGTTCCATGATTTGAAGCACATAGTGGAGGCCTATTTGGATGAACTTATGACTCATTCAAGAAATAGAGATTAACGTCTGTTACACCTCCATCTCATTTTTGAAAGGTGTCGTTACTACTGAGTCTGATTGAATCCGCATACGTGCATTTTTTCCGTGACTTCTGGATGTATTTTGGGATTCATCGTTTTGATGAAAGGGATCATCGTGGACCTCTTAAAATTTGAGGCAATCACTTTGTTTCCTCCCCTGTGTACAATATGACAAATTCAAATCCTACAGTGAAAGGAAAATTTCCTTTGACGGTTCGTACCTAACTATGCCAATATCACAAAAGGCTTCATGCACCTTTTTGTTACACATTATTTTGTTCACCCAAGTGATCAATTGACAATATGTGCATGACTTACTTCCATGTTTCCTGAAAACACTAAAAGAGACTTTCTCCATGAGAAAAATGGATTATGTTTTCTCCCTTGATTGTTGCATGCTACACCAAAAATTGATTGCGTCGTCGTCGTAGGCTGCCTATGCATAGGGTGAGACAATGCTTAAACAAGAGGAAAAGTGAAATTCACGAAGGTTCTAGAAGGGAATCTTCTAGAAGATGAGGTGGCCTCCGATCGGTTTGGATTTTACTCACTTCTCTTATTTAGTGGGATCATCCTAATATCCTCATCGATCCCTATTTCACCCTATATAAAGAGGGATCTATTATGGAAAAGGCTAAGGCTTGCTTATGCATGAATAATTATGCTATAGATTATACTTGAGATAACTTTCCTTTAGCTCTCTATGTCATATTGTGGACCTTCTTCATCAAATCCATTGGAGAAAAGGTGTTTGTGTTGAAGCAAAGAGCCATTGGAAGGGACCTTGCAACATCAAGACATGGGTTGTATTCTCTACTTTCATTTAATATAATGCAACAATACATTTCTTCCCTATAAAAGTGTCTTTACTTTTATTGTATAACTCTTTGATCTTATACATAGAATTCATTGGAATATATATATCATTGTTCTCTCTCTTTGTTGGTTTGTGATTCTTAAACAGGTTCACCATCCCATAAATCCAAATATGACACTAGCGAGGATCAAACGTCATTTAAAAGGTGTGTCATTTGTCCCTCTCTAAACTAGTTTACATGACAATGAAGTCTAGGTGAAGTTTATATTATGCCATGTTTTGTTCTAGCTTCCTATTGAAGTTAGGGAGATTAGTTTTTTTCCGCACTTACCGATTTGTCCGATAACAAAATTGGCGACCATACTGGGGAGTCAAATTCTTTTGGTTTTTTGCTTCTTATTTTCTTTTATCTTGCCTGCTTTTGGTCAATTTCATTCTCTGAGTCTATGGGTGATCCATCTTGACTCCCTGGTTCTAAAAGTTCATTGAGAAACTTTGTCCTCCTTTCAAATTTTCCTTATATTCAGACATCGTCGCACCCTGCTTGTGTGAACCAGAGCGACAACGTCGCACTGTGTTTTGCTTTCATCCTGCGACGATCCTTCATCGTCACACTATAATCTTCTGCAGCCTGCGACGATTCATGTAGGAATTGTTGGAGTGACAATCAACTTTCTTCTCTTTGCCCAGATTTGTCTTTACCACCTGGGATGAACTTTTAGTCTTGGTGAATGATTGATTTGCATCTTTTAAGCCTGAATTTGATTGTTTTTCAAGAATTGAGAGTCTTCTCCATAATCTTTGTAAGTTTTATCTTTTACTTCTTATTGCAAGCGTATAATCTCAAGTGTTTGTTCATGAGTGCTTGGTTGATAAGTTGTTATTGATCTTTTTGGGTTTTGGATTGATTCTAAGTTTTGGATTGTTGTTGATTGGAAAACAATTTTTGTTTGCATTCGACAAATAGTTTTCTCATCTTTTCATTTTTTATTACATTAGGATTTTGGTTTGGGAAATAGTGTCGAGAATGCATTAATATTCTTGGACCATTCTTTCTTTTTTGGATTATGTTTCTGTTCTGATTTGAAAAGGAAAGCACTGAAGTCTATTCTTCTTTTAGTAGTGTTTGTAAGAAATATTTTTGCATTCAAATATTTGTTGAAAAGAGAAAATTGGAAGATTTAGTAGCTTTGATTGTTTGGAATCCATATCATTCAAAGATTGTGAAATTGTGCTTTGTAATTTTTTGTATTCTGGAAAGAGAAACCTTCTCCCTATTGTAATTAGAGTTCATCGAATGAAACGATTGCATATCATCTATTTTTTCATTTCATTGGGTCAAGGTCAAACACATCATCAGTTTCATTTCCATTTCCCTTTTTGAGTAAGCAACATCCATTAAAATTCATCGTAATTTTAAAATCTATTAGAAACTTTTATTTTCTATAACTTTTATAGCGCTTAGGAATAGGTTGTGAGGCACACTCTCCAAAGCATAAAAACACACAATAATATCTTGTGATAGGGAGAGTTTAAATCCACTTGCTACATTTTGTCCTAGGAAGCCCTTCTAACACAAGGGTCAATCACGAGGTCGCATTAGGGCCGACAGAGTTACTCACCCTTCTTTGTTGGTCTTAGTGTAGAGATTGCACGTATTATTAGGGGTCACTTGAGAAGAAAATATTGTGCAAACCTTCTTGAGTCGATTTCGGGCTTAGATACCCTGCCCTTACACATGGATCAAACTATCAACTGCTTCCCCAAACATCATTGTCGTAATTGGTAACCTTAGTGGCCTATCTCTTTAGAGTCTTTACATGAGGTGACTGTGGAGGAGAAATTATTCACGCTACCTGGAATCAACGTTGGCCAAACTCACTCGGTCTCCTTAGAGAGTATACCTACGATTATGTGTGGGATCTTGCACCAGGGTGTAAGTCCGTTAAGCAGGTCGTCAACGTAACTTTTCCACCCTCTTTATCCTAGCCCCTTCTCATCTTGATTTCACGACGTTGGATTTCATCACCAACTAGTGACTTAAAAATAAGAAGGTTTGTTTGTGTGTTTGATATCTAGATTTTATTAGTGAGTGTTGTTTGTTTCTTTAGTTGGCCATAGATTTCTTTCATTCTTTATTTGGTGCGGCCAACATTGTCCCTCGTCGTTCACATAGGATGCAAGGGTTACCTCCGGAAGAGCCAGAAGAATACGTTACTTTGCTTCCTAACTCACTAGAGGGTTCTCCTGAAGGAGAAGTCAATAAAGATGTGGCCTCTAAGATTGGAAGTTCTACTACATTGGAGGAATCAACACTTCCTGTAAATCCGTTATTGAGTGTTATACAAGATCCACTTTTTCTCCGAATAAATTCATCGAAAGACGTTGTTGTTGAATATTATACTAGAATACCTACTGGAACTTACATAGAGTCTGGTGTAGACGATCCACCCTTCCAGAGTGAATCGTTTAGAACTTCAGTTCATACTGCTGTAATTTTTAATCCTAGGTCTTTCCATGTCCATTCTCTTTGGAGGACCTCCTCTAGACTAGATATTTTTGATAAACTAGGAATGAGTCCTAATCAACCTATGGCATCACATACACCTATGACTTCCACTGCTTATACAATACCTTTAGATCA
The DNA here is from genome assembly GCA_010110895.2 of Picea sitchensis. Taxonomy (NCBI): domain Eukaryota; kingdom Viridiplantae; phylum Streptophyta; class Pinopsida; order Pinales; family Pinaceae; genus Picea; species Picea sitchensis. The sequence continues at coordinate 34,601 of SNQJ01S0151300.1, forward strand.
TTTTACTGGCACAACCAATAATGTTGTCACGGTTTCAGACCAATTGTTGGTTGGTTCTCATACAATTATTCCTCTCTAGCTCACTAGATCTACCATGGTCCCACAAGTTACGCATGTTTCTGCTGCAAGTCCGGTAATCAATCAAGCTCCTATTGGAACACCACTTCTGCTTAGATAAAATCCACCACTCCACCTGGGTATAATTCTCTTAATACTTCTATTGCTAATACTACCTAGATTCCATCCGGAGGGCCTGATATTTTTGTTCCTCCTAGATATAATGCTGCTAATAGTTTTGTTCCTAAACCTACCTAGGTTCTCTCTGGGGGCCCTAGAATTCCTCCTCCACCTCCACCTAGAGGATCTAATAGTCCTGGCCCAAGTAGCTCCAATAAAGTTGGAGGCATGAGTCATTTTTTCACTTCTAGTTTTCAAATTCCTCTTGGAGGCCAACCTTAAGTTGGGGGGCAACCCCAAGTTGGGGGTCATAACCCAGTGTATGGGAAATATATCCCTGGATTACAATATCAACCTTGAAATTTTCCTTTCCAAATAAATCAACAACCGCCTGGGGGTAAAACTCCTTAAGTGAATTCTTTTGTACCCCCTAATCCTAGGAAACCATATCCAGGCTCTATGAATCCTAACTAGGGTCAAGATTTTCAGTCTAATTCTCCTTTCCAAGGAAGCATACCCAATAAACCAACTCATGTTGGATATTTGACTCAAAACGCTCCACCACCGAATTTGACAGGACCCTCTAACTATATATAGACTACTTATGGTCCTACTAGTATACCTACGGGATTACCTCCTCAAAATTACCAGTTTCCTCAAGTGAACAGACAACTGTCATTTCTTGCTACTTTGGATTTAACGAATTTATCTAGGATTTTGAACGATCCTATCTTGCATTCTCCTTATTGGTCAGCATACCTGCCAAGTTACCATCAATCATCCCTAATTTTGACAGACGATCAAGAGAAGACCCAAATAATCACATCATGACATTTAAACTTTGGTGTTCATCCAACTTCTTGATGGATGACTCCATTAGATTACATCTTTTCCAACGAACTCTTACGGGTTCAACATCCAAATGGTATATCGAATTTCCATGAGGATTATTCAATTATTTCAACAACTTAGCTATGGATTTCTTAAAGCATTACCAGTTACCGATACGATATGAGACATGAACCAAAATTTTGAGTTCATTTAAACAATCCTCTTCTACTCATATTTCTGATCATATTCTTGAGTGGAGGAGGAAAAACTCTTAATCAAAGTTCCCCTTCCCGATCAACTATTGGTTGAGTGGTTTACTAAGTCACTCATCGGTCCTATAGTCTGTGATGTCGCCATGGGTGGTGTCATCAATGAAGAGTAGGAGATTAGTCATGCTCAATACTTGGATCTTGTTTATTCACAAACGGGCACACTATATGACTTGATCCCTGATGCTCCTCACCCGTCTACAAATCCAACCCCAACACCTCTAGTAGCTTCTCATGTTGTTGATGGTGTGATTGACACTTTTCACACTGAGACTCTGTTTAAATAAGCTAGTCATTCCAATCCCAAATCTACTACTGCTAATGTAAAAAATACTCCTCCTCTTAATCTTTCTCCCGGTAAAACCTCTGAGGTTAATACAGTTCAATCTACACCTAGTGGTAAAAATCAAAATAAAAAGAAAGGGAAGGGAAAGAATAAAGAGGATAAAAATAATAATCAACAATTTGATAAACCTAAGACTTATCCTACTGATGGAAAAGAAAAATGAAAACCTTATTATCCTTGTCTTATCTATGGTGATGATCATTATATGAAAGATTTTCCACGACGTGCTGAGGTTACTAAGTTCCTACAAGGGACCGGGACACCTCCTACACCCGTTGTTTTGTCACAACCTATTCCTTCTCAATAGTAGGCCTAGTTGGTTATTCATGACCAACCTTCTCCGTCTACCACATCTTATGTACTTATGTGTACTGGTGACTCCAAGAAGAACGAAGTTGCAGTCGCTACTCGAGCAAAAGATTATTCTCCTTCAAAAGAGAAAGTTTATGATTCACCTCCTCCATTGGTTCAATCTCCTCCATCAACTTCACCTCCCAACTATCCTCTTCATATCGAACGACCGAGTCTAGATAAAGTTCTTCTTCCTCCTCTTAAGGGCGTTGTTCGTATGTTGTCATTTAACCCTCATGCACGTGCTTCTCAAAACTACAGTATTGTATAAGATCTTACACAAACACCTTCTGTGATGTCGGCTCTCGAAGTCCTTCAAATTTGTCCTACCAACGAAAGGCACTGTTAAAATCTATTGGTGGAATTGATCCTACCGATACGAACTTGATAATATTTGACTTGGAAGATCATATTCCAAGACTCCCTCCTCAATTAGAGTTTCAAATACAAGTCATTGTGGAAATAAGAATATTTTCCAAACCGTTATTGATGAAGGATCCTCGACTTGCGTCATGTCCGTCACTTGTTGGAAATCCATTGGCTCTCCTCCCCTTACCGAGTCACACAATACTATAAAATATTTTAATGGTACAGGGTTGAAACCTTATGGTGTTCTTCCTTCCTTATCTATTGCGTTAGAAGGAAAATAGGTTATTGTTGAGGTTGAGGTGTTTTATGCACCTCTCGATTAAAACATTCTACTTGGTTGTAGTTGGATTGATTCTATGCATCCAGTTGTTTCTACTATTTACTATGTGATCTGTTTCCCTCACCAAGGAAAATTTGTTACTGTCGATCAACTCGCCTTCTTTAATTACGATTCACATACTAGTAATGTACCTTTCATTGAAAAAACACCTCCCGGTTATGAGAATGCCAGTGTGGGTCTTCTAAAGGATTCATCGTTAATGGGTACATTCCCCATTCCACCACCCGATATTCCTCCTCCTTTTGTCGCTTCGATTAACATGATCTCGACCACTATTGGTGAAATCCCTGAGTCTTATGACCCTTGGATAGTACCTAGATATGACGACTGAATGGATTTAATTCCGGTAGAATTAACTTATCAAGATATTCAATCAGAAACTCCTTCTCCTCGTTCTCTCTTAGATACATATCTTGATCCATTTCACGTGGTATTTCACATCGATGAGATGATCCTGACAATTATGTCCATGGAAGATACCCCATGGGACAATGGACATCATCGTTCCATCCTCTTCCTAGAACTCGAGACTATAGAGAGTTACCAATGGATTTCGATTCCATCTACTATTGTTACTACTCCCCTTGTTCCTGAACCAACACACGATGTTTTGTACGAAGGGAAATTGGGCAAGATTTCACCCACTATTGAGGAAAAGATATCAAATGATCTTACTCAAACATTTTCAGATCCTTCTTGGCTAAATAAAGATAGAAAATAATATCACCCTATTTTTATAGCCATCAAAATTGATATCCTAATTCACGAGTATTGTACAAGTGCTTAGGCTATTTTTTATAAGTAAAGGCTTGCTGAAAAAATCATTATTTATGTAATTTTTTGAACATATCAGATGATGAAATAAATATAGAGACATAAGTAAAGACACCAAGTCAACAATCAAATAGATGAGACATAAAGCAATCCTTTATTTCATTCCAATTCATCAAAGAATCATTCTCTTTACAAAATTTCCTGAGGAAGTTTTGGACCAAAGTCAAACTTAGACATCCCCGATGAAACATACAAAAGGAATTTTGACAGAAAATTAAAAAATGAACTTTAAAAGTGGGATCAACTTGCCACAGATTGCTTCCCACTCGACTCTACACAATATCCTTTGTCAGTCATGAAATCTAATTCAAAAACATACAAGTCTACACAAAATATCAAAGATATATCAACACCTCTGAAAAACAAGTGTCTGAATGATGTAATTCAACCCTGAATCTTGTTGTATACAATAGGATCATGCTATCATAGAAAATAATTAGGCTTCTAATGAATTAAGGAATGAATGAAAACT